>LOJH01000479.1:37280-61608 GCA_001685095.1 Ellobius talpinus | reverse complement strand
CCTCCTGCCTCTGCCTTCTGAGTGCTGGGATTAAAGGCGTGCGCCACCACCGCCCAACCTGAGACCATATTTTTTCCTTCTTTTTTGTGTGCATATATGTGCATACAGTTTATGCGTTTGTGTGTGTGTGCGTCCATATGCAGGTGGACAGAAGCCAGAGGTTGATGTCAGGTGTGTTCTCCTCTATTGCTCTCCACCTCATATTTTGAGACAGGGTCTCTCGTTGAACCCAGTGCTTCCTGATTGGGTAGACAGACAGACCAGCAAGCTCTAGGGATCCATTTAACTTCATCCCCCTCCCAGCACTGAAGTTACAAATGTGTGCTGCCACACATGGCTTTAGACAGTTGTGAGCCACTATGTGGTTGCTAGGAATTGAACCCAGGTCCTCTGAAAGAGCAGCCAGTGCTCTTAACCTCTGAGCCATCTCTCCAGTGCCCCCTCCTCTTTTTCTTTTAATTGTCAGTCATGTGGTTGTTCTTACTGGGAATAGGAACAAATATATTTTCTACGCACCATCAATTTCTCTTTCAGATATGTCTTTTGAAACAGTAAAAATGTCTTCTCTTTAAGTGGTTTCTTTTCACACCCACGTACAGGTACAAGGGATTCAAGGGCAACTGCTCTATGACCTTCATCGATCAGTTCAAAGCACTGCACCAGTGTAACAAGTACTGTAAGATGCTGGGGCTGAAATCCCTCCAAAACAACAGCCAGAAGCCCAAGAAAGCAAGCATCGGGAGAGGCAGAGCGCAGACAAACCCGGCACCCGTGAAGATGCCGGAGCCTGGGACGTCCACAGAAAAGAAAGCCTAGCTAGTGTCTCTCATCCCTTAGGAACCAGTGACCACCTGCCGGCAGCACACAGGCTTGCATGTGGACACCTGCAGACACACAGGACAAGAAACTGCAGCCTGCAGAACATGTCCCGGTCCTCCCCAGCCCATTGTCACTTGCTGTCTGCCAAACTGACTTTGGAATAGATCTCTGTGACTTTGGAATGGATCTCTGTGCAGGGAGACTCGTCAGTTCTGTTGTCAGCCTCAAAGACAGTCCGCTTTTTACGTACACAGCTGGTGTCTCTACCCGTCTCACGTCTTGTGTCTACTTGCGTGTTGCACGTGCTTTGTTGTCAAGAATGCCATGCTGCCTGGCAACTGTCCACGGACAAAATCCTTCCCACCTTGTCTTCTCACCTCAGGATTTCTGGACGTTTCTGAAATCATGAATGTCAGATGTCACCTATGCTAGCTAGCTATTGTTGTTGCTGGAGGTGGCTTCCCAAGTGTGAGGCCATTTCCAAGCACAATTCACACAGCCTGGCACGGTGTTCTGTTTCAATAAATTCATATTTAAGCAAAAAGGGTAAGGTGTACAGGTCATCATAGCCACTTGGCCATTAGAATCTGTGCTTTTTCCGCATTCCTCCAAGATTTTGCAATTTAGAAGTTTCCTAACAGGTTTACTGTAACACTCAACGTTTGCATCTGTGTTTTCTCATCTTACAACTGAGGTTCCGTCCCTTTCTAAGTGTGGTCTTCCTGGGGTGCTAGTCAGGTAGGGTGCAACCGCTACAGGGATCCTGCACTCCCTTAGTCCTCATGGGTCTCCTCTAGGCCACATGGTCTCCTTCCCCATGGTATTCTGGGAAGGGCAGAAATTATGCTGGATGTGTCTTCTCAGACAGCTGCCTTTCAGTAGAAGGCTCCTGGCTTCTTTAGCTTTAAAATACTGTTCTCCGGTGGGCCTGGTGGCAGAGACTCATCCTAGCAAGAGGATGGAAAGTTCAAGGTCAGTATGATAACTTGATGAAAATTGGAACACAGCTGAGACTTTTTTAAAGAAAGGATTTGAAGGAGAAAAATTTGTCTGTCGATATCTTGTCTTTTTAAAAACAGTGTGCCATTCTAATCTTTCTTCTGAGGTGGCTCCCCTGACTTTCTGATGTTAAAATCATCTTTTTTTTCTCCTATGAAAGAGACTGTGGCCTGACTTGTTCACAGACATTTTAGAGATGTGTATCAAACAGTGATATTTTAGAAAATTCCACAGTAACAAAAAGGCACAGGACATATTTTGATTGGGTCTATCTATCTATCTATCTATCTATCATCTATCTATCTATCTATCTATCTGCTCTTATCTACCACATGTAATGCCTATTATCTTTCTAAATTGGTCATCTACAACTAATCTAGATTATTATAGATTATTGTGTCTATAATCTATCATTCATCTATAGTAATATACATATATATCCTGTTTATTTTACCCAGCAATCATATCTATCATCTCTCATCTATGTGTGTATATATGTGGGTACAACCAGAACCCTCCTGACAGACCATCACTCTTTCTTGGGTAATAACTTGTAATTATAAAAATAATATCAAAATATGTGTTTTAAACAGCATAGAAAGGCTTGACACAAGAAGCCAAAGTCATTGGAAGCCTTCTGTCTGTCTAGCATCAAAATCTTGATTTGAGGGGAGAGCTAGAGACTTTCTTGGTGGAACTATCCCTGGCTCCTTTCATGGATGCTTAGGTTGTTGTTTTCAAAGTACCTGTATATTTACCAGTTTGCAAATATTTGGCAACCCAGAGACAGAAGGGGCACCACAGTGAGGTTTGTCCCAGCCAAAGCTCTGGGGGATGACCTGGCATGGCTACATGGTCACCCGGTCTTCCATTATGTGTTATTTTCCTTCCACAGCCAAACAATGGAACAGGCATGAAGCAGGCTTTCTTACATGCACCAAGGCATGGCTCCAGGGTCTCACAATACCCAACCCTATTGCTGTGGCTTTAGTTCAGTTTGCAACAGGCCAGTTGCTGTTGATTCTCCCACAATGCAGCCTCAGGAGGTCTATACATACAACAAATGCTCCACTCAGCCAACAAACTAGGGAGGTCCAGACCGCCTAGAGCAGCTTCTGACACCTGACAGTGATCACAAACACATATGACTTAGCATCCTAAAAGACTCAACCATGGAGTCCTGTGATGGGCAGATCACAGGAATAAAGCGTTATGGAAACAGGCCCGTATTTCCGACAGCCGGCTCCTCACTAATGAGAATGGCTGGGAAAGTGAAGACTCCTTGCCAGTGGGCACCCTATCCTGGAGAGGCCCAAAACTGGCCACACAGACAACTGGCTCGTATTGCCTGTTGTCTATTGTACCTGTGCCTCCCCAGACGTGTTTCGAACAAGTTTCGCCATAGCAAAGGCTTCAATAGAATCTGATTAAAAAGAATGCCCCAAAGAGTAGCAATTATTTTCTAATTACACAGTCGTCTCTTTTCTAAATACATATTGCATTTTGCGTATGTGGTGGGCATGTGTTCAGCTGGATGCAGATGGGAGGAACACGCCAACAAGCTCGCTCTGGTTTGCTTTCTCTGTGTACTTTCTGCTCCGCTGGACCATGTGTGCCATGGGGAACGGAGCAGTGCTCCGCCTACGCAGACCTACAGCTGCTGCATGGGCTTAATGAGTTCTAAAAAATCGGAGAGGCACCCGGTCCTCATCTGTCACCGTGGCAGATCTGCTTGTTCTGAGAGCGAAGCTGGCAAGCAAGAAGGCTGCCGGTTCCAGCCATAGGATCAGATAACCCCTCCAATACTATTCGTAAACGCTAACATGAATCATGCCAATTAATCAAGATTTTTCAACAATTCTGTTTTTCATGAGGGCCAAAAAGATCCCAAAGGGAAAGTGCCACAGAGCGTTTGTTTGTTTGTTTGTTTGTTTATTGATAGCTTCATTTTGAGACAGGGTCTCATTCAGCCCAGGCTGGCCTTGAACTTGCTGCATAGTGGAGAATGACCTTGAACACCCGATTCCACTGCCTCTTTCTCCTAACACCTGGGATTTACAGCGTACCACCTCGACTTTCAAAAGGCACACTCCGAATCTTGTGAAAAGCCAGTAGCCTGGCTTCCTTCTTGAGGCCTAGATGAATAGAATTCTGTAGAGGGGTGTAGATTCTGTCTCCTCTCAGCTCACTATTTTCTCTCTGTGTTTCTCCTTCTCCATGGGATGCTAAGGTGGCGGCTTGCAGTAAGCAGCCTTCAGGACTTGCTTTGGTGCTGGCCTCATTTCTAACGAGTAGCCAGGCATAGTAAATCCCCCCCGCCCTCCCCACCTGTGAGGAGGCTTATGTAAGAAGCATCTCGGTTCTGGAAGCTGGGAATCCTACTTCTCCATTTCTTTTACTATTTATTATAAAATTCGGGGACAAATAAAAAGATGGGACAATCACCTTGGCCAGGACACACCAACCACCCTTAGCTTCGAAGGGGTCCATACAACCTTCCGGCCCCGCCTCCCCTTCTAGGGGGTGGGAGTGGGGCTCTCTCTGGAGTCCTGGGAAACTCTATGATCCATCCTGTCCGGCTGACTGTAAGCCCCGCCTCCTGAACCAACGCCTGACTCTAATTGGACAACCGGCCACAGCATAGATAAGATTCCGGTAACACTTGGCTGTTCCCAAAGGTTGCAAAGGAAGCCTCTATGCAGACCTCTTCTTTGCATCCAGAAGACCAGTGGCTGATGGCAGCTTGGCCCCAGCGTTCGTGGCTGTTCTCCCTTTGTGTCCAAACTTCACCTTGGTTTATATAGACACCAGCCGTGTGGGATTAGGGCACATCCCAAGGACCTCATTTTTAATTTGGTAAAAGACTCTTAAATAGCCGGGCGGTGGTGGTGCACGCCTTTAATCCCAGCACTCGAGAGGCAGAGGCAGGCGGGTCTCTGTGAGTTCGAGACCAGCCTGGTTTACAAGAGCTCCAAAACAGGACTCCAAAGCTACAGAGAAACCCTGTCTCGATAAAAAAAAAAAAAAATTCTAAATAATGCCACATTCTGAGGTTCGGGGGGCACTTTGCTCAGGCCAGAGGCCCAGCTGGAAGGAAATAAAGATGGCACCTAAGCCTCGCCCCCCCGTGCCACCTGGTGGCTAACTAGCCTGGTCCTGGGAGTCTGGCTCATAGGAGTGTTCCCTGGTTCCCATGGAGCTCATTCGCACTTTTAGTTCTTAGCATCTTTCAAGAGAGATCATCATTTGGAATATCCTAGGTCCTCTTCTAGAGTCTTGGGGAACTGTCTTCTCAAAGCTGAGGCTGCAGTCTATGACATAGCTGTCCCCAAATCCCAGGGGCCAGGGTGATGACAGCACTGACTTCTCTCAGCCTCAACCCCCCCCACAGTGTGACTTCAGCATCCTAGTAGAAAAGCAATAACAAAAGAACTGTTCTCAGACTCTGCCTGCCAGCACAACTGTGCCATTATCCTGCGGTTGATCCAGAGGAAACCAGTGACAAGATGTTTAACAGCTTCTCTTCTCCCTCACAGGAGGTGGCAAACTCATCATAAATCTCCCGGTATTCCCAAATACCTTTCTCACCTAACCTCAGGGCTTCTTCCGTTGGCTCCAGTAACACTGGTCTCGTTCTCTAGACGCTTCTGCTTTGTGCCTTCTGTTCCCTCTGTCTGGAAATGTCCTCACAGGTCTCTCCTCACAGGTCACCTCTTCTTCAGTCATCCTATCGAAAACCAATTTAAGACCCCGGCTGTTCTATCCCACTCTGTGCGTTAAGTAAAGTGCCTTTATTATCAGGAGACATCATGCAGATTTTTTTATTTATTTCTTCATTGTCTCTCTCCAAGTTTTCTCACCTCCTGGTTTATTCCAGATGCACCCTAATACCAGGAGATGTCTCCAATAGAGGATCCTTTCGTGGACATTGACTCTTTGCATGAAGATTTCTGTCTCACGTATGCTCCTTGAGGCAGAGGTATAACCTCCCTTTTCAGGTCCCTCTGAGAGGATAAAAGCCCCCAGTTTCCCTTCATTCTGCTCATGAGATCATTAGACTCAGATCTTTCGTAAAGCCCTAAGGCACCACACAGAACACCACCTCAGCTCCGAGCCAGCCAGGGTCCCGGCTCCATTTTTAACACTGATAGCTGTGTAAAGGTAAAGTAACTGAATCTTTCTGAATTCCATGGAATGAATGGAGAGAACCACAGCTATCCTGCAGGCTATGTGAATAGTAATATGTGAATATTAATTAATTCACATATGGAAAGAAGGGACTTAGGATGGCATTCCATAACCACAAATCTTTGCTAAACCACTAGATTTTAACCCTCTTTAGCTTGGGAAGGACTACAAAGCTACAGATATCTGGATCTCGTTCGTAACGCAGCAAGTTTCACCAACCATCCTACTTTCTCAGGGAGAAAACAGGATGATAAAGACCCCCTCGGTGGCTTGTAACTGTAGATTAGCTACATTTTCACTAGTGTTGACATTTAAGAAAGGAAGAAATGTCATATAATGGATTTCTGTGGTCATTTTCTCAAGGTTCAGTTTTGAAGTCATTTCATACTGTTTCCTTGTCTCCATGCTGTAGAGCACTCCACATTTGCCCCAGACCCCCGACCCTATTGGCTCTAGCCAACGGAGGTTTTCATTATTTTGCCTCGTGCCCCAAACTCACCGGAAGCACCAAGGACGTCCCACCTCCTGAAAACATCTGAGGATTGGCGGCAGGGCTGTGGGCATCACTGACTTTGCTGCTTTGAGAGTAAGTGGAACTTTGATCAGCAACCCTTGCAATGTCCCGCCCCTCTTCCATTTCCCTGAGCAGAACATCAGGGAAGGTGGTGGACCAGTAGGAAGAAAAGGAGGAACCCTTTGACAATCTCAAAGGCCGTCTTAGGCAGCAAAAATCAAAACATCCTTGGGCAACAATAAGCAACTTCACCTGGCCACACGGAGCATGTCCCAGGAGTGAGGAGAAAGGAGGAGCAGAATTCTGGAGGGTTCAAGATTTGGTCTTGACTGATTGGTTGGGGAACTGGGCTCGGTTCTAGAAAAACTGAACCTAACCAACCTAGCCCTGGCCCTGGTTGACCTACAGGACCTTTGGAGAGTACAGTGTTCACCTGAGCAGGAGTAAAGAGGAGTAGAAAACAGGACACCTAGTCACATGTGGTACCTTTATCATGTGAGACATCTCTGGGTAAAACAAGGACCACAGGAAACCAGCAAGACACCGGATCTAGGAACGCAGGTCCTGGGGAGCCAGAGTCCATCAAGATACAAAGACTGTGTCTCCCAGGGTCACCTGTGCGAAGATCCTAACTCTTACAGTGGTTTATTAGGAAGTGGACTTGGATAAATCATTGTATCTGGAGGGTAGAGCCCTGAAGCATGGGATTAGCTTCCTCATAAAAGAAGCCCCAGGGAGGCCCCATCTCTGCTCCAGCAGACAGGTAGACTACTGCATTGAGAATTCCCTGTCTGTGAACCAGAAAGTGGGCCCTCGCCAGACCCTGAACTTTCTGGTGCCTTGATCTTGGACCAGTTACCAAACCTATGAAAAATAAATGTCTGTGGTCAGTGAAATCCCCCAGTCCATGTTATTCTGTTACAGCAGCCAGAATGAACTAGGAAACCTGGAGACATGGGAGAAAGAAAATATGACCTTGCTTGCCCTATTTCCCATTTGCTTTCTCTGCTTCATGCTGCTGGTCGTAGGTGCTCGTTCTCTGGACTTTTATTATGGGAGAACAGTTAAAGCTCCGTTTTATCCAGCTCACTTGTTTCTTAGCACTGAGTGTAAAGTGCTCTGGTTTGTAAATTGAGTTCCCCTAACAGGGCAAAGCAAAGGGGCTTCCAATACCACCCTTCCCGAACCAAGCTCAGTCCTGGCTCACATGGAAATGGCAAGTGTGCTTCACCTGACCTTCATAGCTCTTGCGGCTGGTCCAGGGCATAGCCAGGGCATGGAGGTTTCTAGAAGCTCCCCAGATGATGCCAATTTGGAGCATCTAAGGACACACTCACAGTTCTTTATTCCGAGGCAGAATAAACTGGCTGATTGAACCCCCCATTTAACACTAATGAGAGCATCAGGGGAAACACTGAGGTTCCCAGCCTGGGTCTACATCCGGGCCCTGGGGAGGGTGGGAACATCCGCTGCTAGCTCTTAGCTTCTCTTCTGATCTCATGGGGCAGCTGGACCAGATGATTTTCATCTCCAGCAAGCTCTCAGGTGCTGCTAGCGCAGCTAGGAGAAAGCCTAGCTCTTGCCCACGTGTTGTCTGTCCCCTGTCCCCTGCCTCTTCTTCTGTGTCCACTCCCTGCCCGGTTCAAATCTGGGCCCTCAGGGTAGTTTGGTTTGATTTAGTGCTCTCACTGTTGGAAGCAGGACACCAAATGTTCTAGTTTGCCGAGTGACCCCTTACAAAACCCTTGCCCAAGTTCATTGCCTTGCACATAGCCGTTGCTTGAGAAATATTGCTCTAAAAACAAATCCCTTGAGGCCATCAAAGAAAAAGGTTTTCTTCTCGTGAACAAAATTTGACAGCACCCTGTCAATATCTTTGGGTGGTGGTTTAGAATTAAGTCTTTGGGGACACAAAGCTGCCCTTTCTGCACCTGAGTACACCAGGCACATCATTCACTTTAGCTGGAAAAAGGGTTCATTCTGAGATGTACTGAGCTCTCGCAGAGACATTGGAGACACTAGAAAAATCTCAGCCACTAGAAATATCAAGCTAGGAATACAGTAGCTGGCACATCCAAGTAAGCAGAAGAGAATCCACTTTTGTTTCCAAACCAGTGTGAAGTCAAGCAGAAAAGCAGGGCAAGATGGGCTGCAGCAGACACAGGCAGTCCTAAGAAAAGGGAAGGCATTTAATTAGCTCTTGCCTGGCCCAAATGTGCCAGAAAAATGAAAAGCAAGAACCTTGTTGTGCAGGTAGAACACGATTAGTTCTTGTCTGCCGTATTTAATGGGTCAACAGGCACCCCATGGAACAATCCCCCTCATTCTTTTTCCTCTCTCTCCCAGGCCTTTGAAAATGCACTTTATCAAAATTAGGCCGGATTCTGCTGCCAAGGGACGCTCAAATGTAATCTCTTTGCTGGCAAACCTGAAATCTCATCCCACCACAGCTGCTATGATGTGCAGGGACCCATTCTACCACTAGGGGGCAGTGTCCTCAGAGAAGTGCCACCCCAGGCTCAAGTTTGCAAGCAGAGCCCCTTGGCTCAGATCAGAACTCTGACTTTTCTGGTTTAAAACAAAATAGGAAGAAAAAGTACCAAGTAGATTATATTCTGAAGGCATTTTTACACAGATCCTTTGAGAAATCAGTCTTTCTGTTGTGCTGAGAACCAAACTTGGAACATCAACTATGCTAAGCAAGTGCCCTACCACCGAGCCACACACACAGCTTGAGAAGTCAAGTCTCCATGTGTGCCATCATGAAGCAGGCAAGCATAGGGAAAAGTTCTGCAACCTGGGATCCTACTCGGTTTGGGCTACGTGCACATCCTTTTTCTAACAATGCACTTGGTCCCTGAGACTCTAACCCGGACATGCTACACATGCACTCACATACCACCTAACCACGAACTTTAGTAACCTGCTAGCAACATTAATGAACTGCTCGCTCATTACCCCTCCCTGAAAAACTTAGATTCTACTCAATAGTACTTTCCTTGTGTCTGAGTAAAAGACCGGAAAGGCTAATCCAGTCTGAACTGGTTTTGGGTACATACATAATAAGGTAAAAACATTTCCTTAAGGAGGACTTTTGGAAAGAATCCCCTATTTACCGTCTTATACCTGCGCAATTAGGTGTGCATATGATTGAAATCTGATGCATTATGGGAAAGGAACCTGTAAAAAATTATTATACAATCTAATCTGTCAGTCAAAATGGAGAACCACTCAAACTGCATTCCTGAATAATCAATTTCTTCTTCCATCAAACTTTATGGTAGGAGACCACAGATGGTAACTGGGAGCGCTAAGTTTCTTTACTCATGTGAGCTGCTACTCTCTTTCAGTATAATCGGATTTTTTCTATTGCCTTGTTCAAATAAAGTTTGCTTGCTACTTTTGAAACTCCAGGTCCAGACTCCCCTCTAATGGTAACACACACACACACACACAGAGATACACACACAGATACACACACCTCAGAGTTATATACTTCAGTGGTCCTCGGGGAATCTTGGAGAATGCTTTGGAAGCTTGAATTTAGCCTCTGTCGAAGTGGAAACCTTGGGACTTTCCTTGCTACAGTCACTGGATGGCTGTTGGAGCAACAGAAGGGCCGGAACACCCTATCCCTGTCCTAACTGCCCTCCATGTGTCTCATGTAACCCAGGATGGTCTTGAACTCTTTATGAAGTCAAAGATGCCCTTGACTTTGAGATAGCCCCATCTCTATACCCAAGTGCTGGGATTACAGGCACATACACGGTGCTGGGAGCTGATCCAAGCTTTGGGCGCTATGATCAAGCACTCCAGCAAGAGCTACCCCAGCTCGAAGTCTTGCACAGTGATGCTGGGGAGACTGGTCTAGGCTCTGTGCACTCTGGGCAAGAACTCTCACTAAATCCCAGCTCTTATTCTTGCCTTTCTCACTAGCCATAGATGCTATCCTCTTCTTAAGCCCAATGGTGTCACGCTCACTTCCAAGACCTTACTGCTCTGTCTGTGTCCTCACCAGAGAGACCACAAGAAGACTCTGGGAGATCATCTCATTTTCAAGTTATCAGTGTCCGGAGATGCAAACACGGCCTGACAGTGAGGAGGATCACGTGGTTGATTGACAGTAAACTAAATGAGTGAGGGCGTCAATGCTGGGTTTGCTTGCTCATCTATACCCCTGGTGCAGTATCCCAAGGACACAATAAACTCAGGCCACATCGATTTTCTTCAGGGAAATGCTTCTTTCTCTCTTATGTAGAGTCACAAGCCGTCAGCTACATTTCTGTGAGCTTGTGTGTGTTTGGCCCCTTTCCTTTTCAAGCACAAAGCATAGAAGGCAGTTGAAGATCTACGAGGAAAGAGCTGATGCCCCCACCTGTCTACTGATGGTGCCTCCTGTGGGCTGGCCTTAGTAGCTGTCTGTAGGATGGATTATCTGAAAAGGGGCAGTGAAGAGTTCAACTGGGGACTTGGTAATCTGCTTTTTGGTAACTGGGAAGAAGCGGCCATGAAGGAAAGAACCTGCTGACCCAGTCCTGTAAGTGCACAGTCAACCCAGGGAGCTTACATCCTTCCCACCTCCTCTGGCAAATTAAGATCCATCACAAATCACTAAAAAACAGACAGCATCATTCTCCAAGCCCTCAGCAGAGTCCCAGCTGGTTGTTAAGCTGACCAATCACAAAGTAAAAGCAACAGTTCAGAAGATGTGACGTGGGAACCCCAAACAATGGCCTGATGGCTTCTGAATGTTTAAAACGAACAAGGAGGAAGCTTTCCCAGCACTAGCAAAGAAAGATCATAACATCAAAGACTTGAGATCCCTTTCTCTGGGGAGAAATGAAGGGCATAGTTCACAGCTCTTGGCTCCCTGTCTATGCCTCCCACTTGGCACCTACCACAGTGAGGAACGGATGTGTTTAGGCATCTGACCAATTACTAGATGGGGGAAGTTTGGGGAAAGGACTTGATCTTATTCTTTGTATCTCTAGAGTCCAGTACAATACCTGATACACAGTAACTATAGAAGCCTTGTTGCTCCCCCAGTGAGTGAGTGAGGAAGCTAGGGCTCGGGGTGTTTTTACACCAGCTAGCAAATTCTAGAATCCCTGGGCTTCAATTTCCTCGTCAGAATGAAGAGTGAGCTGGTTTCTAATTTGAGCCTTCTGCTATGTCCTTTAGGAAGTTACAACTGTAACATTTTACAGACTTTATAAGGGTTCAGAAGAGTGTACCCATGAGCCATTGGTACATGGTGACTCCCCTGGAGCTGGATAAAGGGAGGAGAGGCCCTGAGTGGTGATTGTCATGTTCAAGGAACACACTGTCCTGAGATGGATGGACTCAGGACTCACTAGTGTGATCCACAGAGTCAAGACTCAAGACTCAAGACTCAAGTGGCCTGTTTCCTGAGAAGAAAAGAAGTTAGTGTGACCGCCGCCTGCCTTCTCAGTTGCCTCTCTGGGCTGATCGTGATTTTAAGTAACACGTCCAAGTGGCCCCTTTCTTCTTGCAAACATCACTTGGAGTCACTCAGTATGCATCCCCAGGAATGGTTGCCTGGAAACTGCTGGCCATATCTTCCTTGGGGCAGGGAGATGAATGCAGATGTGGGCAGAATGCTATCGTCAGAGAGTTGTAGCAGCAGGGCTGTGCAAACAGTATCTTTAAAGTGGGAGATATGAGGGCTGGGGAGATGACTCAGTAGGTAGAGGGCTTGCTGCACCAGCATGAGGACTTGAGTTTGATTCCCCAGAACCTCCACGAAAAAGCTGGGCACAGTAGTGCATGCCTATAATCCCAGTACCGGGGAGACTGGAGCTTGCTGGCCATTCATAGGTGAATTCCAGGTTCAGTGAGAGAACCTGTCTCCCAAAAACAAGAAGGAAGGGTGGAGAGATGGCTCAGAGATTAGAAGCATTGACTACTCTTCCAGAGGTCCTGAGTTCAATTTTCAGCAATCACATGGCGGCTCACAACCATGTTATAATGAGATCTGATACTGTCTTCTGACAAATAGGCAAACATGCAGACTGTATACATAATAAATCTTAAAAAATAGAATATAATAAAAACAATGTGGAAAGCGACCAAGAAAGACACACACACACACACACACACACACACACACACACACGGCCACACAAAGTAGACACATGGATGTTTGGCCTTTTATATGTGTTCTTTGGAAACCTACAGAAAGAACAGGCCTTTTTACCTTGAATGAAGAATGAGTCTAGGCAATAATCATAACAAGCCCTTTAATGATTCACAAGTAGTAGAAGGGAATACAGAAAGCCCTTCTTTATGCTCCTGGGTTAATTCCATATAATTAAAGCCTCAGCACAATGGAACAGTATGGACACTGCCCTCAAAACTGGGAACCGTTTTCAGCCAGAAGACTGAGTCTTCAGTGCTATGTACCTCAGTTGAGAAGATCACTAAGATGGTTGTTCCATGTCTGGGCAGTTTCTGATCCCCTTAACTGCCACATGGAGATTCCTTTTCTTTAGTTTTTTCAATTAGAGTGTTCTACATTGTTTGGATTTCTCTGCACTGTGAACCTTCATGGGGACTGTTGTAACCCATCCCTTGCACGGGGTGTCCTTCACTGTCCATCACAAGGAGATCCATAGAGGTCTGAGGATGCTAATTAACCAGGAGCATGTTTAACCCAGTTTCAACATGGACTCACCCTTGAAGCACAGGGTTTTAGTGGAAGAACCAAACCAAAGGAGGCTACAAGGCAGGGCTCTAGATTGAAAAGATCTGCACTGCGTCATGGCTGCATGACCAGACAACTCCAGAAGCACCGTCCTCAGTTTGCTGTCTCTGGGAGGGGACCAAAACCTGTGTCATCTTTGCCCTGTGTCACCTAGGTCCAACAAAGCACTGTGCATGGGATGATTCCTATAATGGGAAAGGCCTCTCTCAATACTTGCTCACGTGATGCTGTGCCCAGAAAGATACACATAAAAAAGAATGCCAGTATATTAATTCTTTCAGGGGGTATGTGATCCCTCTTGGCAGTTGACCATGCAAAGAGAGAAGCGATGGATGGGGAAAACACACAAGGCAGATAGAAATACACCTTTTTGTTTGTTTGTTTGTTTGTTTTCTCTTTTTACAAACAACCTTTAAATGTTTGGAGTACTTGCTAGGAATATACTTGTGTGGTGCTTCCTAGCAGGGAACTTAGAATCCACTGGCAAAGTTTTCTCACTGGGCTCCTTAGTAAGTGTAGTTGGGGCCGAGAGACCTGTGCTCCAGTAGAATGCAACCCAACGAGTGCTTATCCCTAGAAAAAAATGTCAGACACTTGTCAGTTAAAAGCATCCCCAGAGCTGAGTACAGTGAAGCTGCTCTCTACATTTCTGATAAGTGATGGCCGACAGATGAGGGAATTTGTTTCTGATGGTTGATCTAGTCCATTCAGTCGATTTGACTAAATGTACGCTAGTCCATTCAGGCAAGTCACAGGAGGAACGTTAGCCCACAACAGAACTTTCGTTTTACTGATGATGCCTCTCAGAGAATGCAATCCAAGCCAGACCACCCAGCTGCACCGTTCTCCCCAAAGCAGAAAGGCTTGAAAGTGTTCAGGTTTGCTCTGGCAGCTCATGCACAGTTTATATGTGGGTTTCTGATGCTAACTAGCGGAACATAAGAAGGATCTAGCATGCAAATCCAGTCATCAGCCTGATAATTGGTTAAAACTGTAAAAATCAAACATGGAATGTCTGAAAGAAGTGAAGCGACATACAGGTTTTGGTTTTTACTTTTCCGTGATGGAAAGAAGAGGCTCTCATGCCTTAATGTATTGCGCATCAGCTCGTGGTTTTCATAACCCCATGTGTTGGTTAATTTGGTTTTTTTTTAACTTGACACAGCTAGAGTCGTCTGAGAAAGGAGAACCCCAACTGAAAAATACCCCCATCAGATTGGCCTGTAGGCAAGCCTGTGGGTCATTTTCTTGTTGAAGATTGATATGGAAGGCCCAGCCCACTGGCAGTGGGAGCTGGGGGAAGGCTGACATCCTGGGTGGTCCTGGAGTGTGTAAGGAAGCAGGCTGAGCAAGCCAGGAAGGAGAAGTCAGTAAGCAGCGCCCTTCCATGGACTCTAACCCAGTTCCTGCCTCCAGATGCCTGCCCTGCTGGAGTTCCTGATATGGTTTCCCTCAATGAAGGACTGTGATCAGCACATATAAGCCAAATAAATTCTTTCCTCCCTAAGTGGCTTTTGGTCATGGTATTTATCACAGCAATAGTAATCTAACTAAGACACCTAGTTTTAGTTTTTTGCATCTAACATTTTCCTAACGTCAACTCAACGGGATGATAACTAAGTAGACTTGTGCTGAATGTTCTGAGACTCTAATCTTTTTAATGACTTGGGGAAGATAAGGAAATTCACCATAATTATGATTTCATTGTGTGTGTGTGTGTGTGTATTTTCATCCATGGTTCCTGTCTCATAATTCCAATCTGCCTTGTCTGATAATCATTCCTCCTCATTCCAGAGGGTTCCTTCCCTAAGACTACAAAGAAACATCTGCGCAGACAGCATTGTTGACATCCCACCCAATCATTTTACCTAGACACAGATGTAAACAATCCCATCACATTTCCATAGGAAGCGCAGCTTAGGGTAAGCATTGGAGAAACCAGTACTGATGACAATTATATGGGCCTGTTTCCTTCGATGGGAGGAAATGAATGAAGCCTGGTCACCTGGAATGCCACAGTGAAAGGGGTCCGACAATAGATAGATAGCTATTCTATCAGGAGTCAGCCTCCATCTGGATCCCCGCCTCCATATCCTCAGCATTGTTTAGGCCCCAGTCCTGAGCTTTGTGTCTCAGTGAATAGAACTCATCCTTGTGAAAGAGATCCCATGTACTTTGCATCCTCCACCAATAGAATTCATCCTTATGCTTCTCACTGACCCTTCCCCTAGACCCTAACCCTGAGCTCTGATTATCAGCCAATAGAGCTCATTCTTATTGCAGGGGTCACAGGCGCTTTGCTGCCTTGCAGGGAGTTTCTATGTAGTTATGCCTAAAGCTCTGTTGTGTTAATTGTTATGTGGCAACCTATTCTCAATGTTTTACTGTGCTTAAATGTGTAAGAAGAATAACCACAAGGTCAGACTCTGGATGTTTTGACCCAGTGCCTGTGAAGATGGTGCTGACCTGAGTTTCAGTCTTCACCTCCAGCACACATTGTCTCCCCATCAGCCACGAGGCTCACTGGATCCCTGGACACATTCCCATGTCTACTGAGTCAAGCCTATGCAAAGGACTACCCTTAAAATCCACGAAGAACAGTTTTGGAGAGCTTCTGGGTAGCCGGACATACGTAGTTCCTGGAGCACATCTCCGCTCTGCCTTTTAGTTACCCTTTGGAATAAGCTGGCCCACGTGGTTTCCTGAGCTTTTAGAGTCACTCAGGCATGTTAATTGGACCCAAGGGCATAGTTGTAGAGAAGTGCCCAGGGAAAGCGACTTGTGATATCAAAGAGGCACCTGAAAGAAGTGTGGCAGGGAAAGGGAGGGCTTGGAGACTGTGCCCTTCACGTGCTGGGTCTGAGGCTATCCCTGGGGAGACAGTGTCAACAATGAAGAGAATCAGAAAATACCGAGCTGGTGTTCACAGCAAAATGAATAATGTGTGTGGTGCTGGGGAGAAATTGGGTTTCAGAAGTGACCGGTGTTGGGAGGGTACCATAGGAAAGGTTGGACTTAACTGGCCTCTTCCTTTGTACCACCGTCAGAATCATCTCTTCCACATCGGCATAGGTGGGGTAGGCTTCAGGCAGATGTAGTTATGAGCGCGAGAGTACCAGATTTTATTCAGAAATTACACACGGTAGACAGTGCTAGTATAAGACAAATCTTCTTGCTCAAAGAGAGTGGGTGCTGAGACACTTGGGGAGTAGATGCATTGCCTAGCAGTAGCTATTTAGTGTGATAATGGCGTTTGATAGTTTGGACACAAACACCATTGTCACACTCCACAGCTCTGCTAAGGGAAATCTGTCGCTCAAAGGTGTTAACTCCACGTTCACATCCGGTCAATTGTCACCTTCAGGGGCTCCTCCACTGTGGCTTCAGGCTGTAATAGGAAAGAACACAGGAAAGAGACCAGGTTTCTTGGATAGCAAGGAAATCACAGAGGCCTTTTACCAAGATGAACAAACTCCCATGGAGATAGATGGCTGTTTGTTTACATCTGTTTCTCTGAGAAAGATTCCTAAGCTTGGGTTCCTGGAGGAGACAGATACTTTACACAAACCACATTATATATGGAAAGGGCTCCATTGGATTAATAGATTCCACTGGCTCTCCGCTCACCCATGGTTTCCAATTCATCATTAGCAAATGTGATCAATTCTTCAGCTCAAGAAAATTCTGACGACTTTTTTCTTTTCTTTTCTTGAGACAATGGTCTTACTACATGGCCCTGTTTGGTCTTGAACTCAACATATATACCTGACTGACCTCAAACTCACCTACTTCTGCCTTCTGAGTGTGGCATTAAAGGTATACACCACCACTCCGAGCTTGCGGTTTTTGTTTATGAGGCTGTGGCACTAGACTATGGGGTCTTGTGGACGCAGAGACGCCCTACATTGCTCAAACTTTAAATTATACTCAGCACAGTCATTCTCTAGTAGAAGAGCAGGTAGAAGATGAGGAATCTAAGAAAGACAGAAGGAGAAGACAATACTCTAGCTGATACTCATCTTCTAGAAGAAAAGTTGCCCTGTGTGTAAATCCCTTCTGCATTTATGTATGATTCCAGTTAAATACAGCTTCCAACTCCTACTCCCAGTGGAGAGTGAGAGGAAATAGAAGGGTTTTCCCTAATCCTTTGTTTTCCCCAAGTACTGGGAAAGGAGAAGATGAGGGGGGGCAGTTTCCCACCTCCAGAATAGTCCAGTCACCATTTGACTAGGGATATGCTTTAGCTATCAACCCGGCTGTATCTTAACTAGTGAAATCCTCCTGCTTTCTTCGGTCCCTCATTCCCATGCAGAGCATGAAATCATCCTTGAAGCCAGATCCTGCAGGGACAGCTCTCTATGACTTCCCACCCCCTCCTATGGGGCCCGCAGGGTATTGGCTCCTGCTTCTTCCTCTTTCTTTTCTATTGCTCCGATGGTCTCATTTTCCACTTCATAGCTGGTTTTCTTTTGTTCCTCTGTTGACCCTGGCAGGCGGCAGGAAAAGTGTGCCACTCAGTCCTAAGACGAGCGTTCCTCAGGGGCAGCTTTGTATGATGCAAAGAGAAGCAATGAAGCCAGGAAGGTCCTGTTGACACCCAGCCCTGCCCTAAGCCCTTTGTACTGATGGTGATGGGGACACAAGTGTGGTGGGTGACCCGTCCTTTCCCCGCTGCTCCTTCCAACCAGAGATAGGCTATACTGATTTCTCTTTGCCTGAAGGACCTAGAACAGAAAGCCCCACCTCTTGTTCACCCCCTGCGGATGTCCTGACCTGACCATCTCAGTGAGGCTCTAGAACCCGCTTCTGCACTTTTGATAAGAGCAACCAGTAGAGGAGAGGCATTCGTTAGTGACACAGGTCCTATGGGGAAATGCCAGTAAAGCTCCATACTCAAGCCAGTATGACCTAGTCCATTCCTCTGGGCTTTTTGCTGCAGGGTCTGAGGACCTGTCTGTGCTAATCTGCAAAGACAAGCAGAAGGAAGAAGGATCATAAACGAAGAGGGGGAAACCTATGCACCAAATCCAAACCTCCCCAACCCCTCCCTCTGGGCGCCGGTCACGAACCAAGCACATATCTCAATGAAAAGGTAAAATAACTAACTAAATAAATACAGATTTTTACCTATAAGATAATCCATAGTGACGTTATTTAAAATAAAGAACCGCATGCCATTTAAATGCCCAGCTATAGGAAAATGGCCATCCGCTCACCACAGTACATTGTCTTCTCGTCCAAGTCATTGAATTATAGAAACATGGTTGTTGACTTGGAAACAAATTAAGATTTGGTTTTGAACAAAGAAGTGATTTTGAAAACAATGCATACAAGTTGGACTCTTTCTGTGAAAATCATACAGCGTTCCTGCCATAACAGCTCTCTACCAGGTAGGAGGGGAGCTACTGGCTTATTTTTCCCTTAATTTGTATATCTGAATTTCCACAACCTTTACAATGCTTTCTAAACGAGGAAAAAATTAAGAATTTAAAATTTTCATAATCCCTTTTCCCTTTCTGGATAACCTAATTAATTCCCATTTTACAAAGACTTTTCTTAAATTTGGAAGCTGGGGTCTACCTAACTCAAGCACACTTGTTTGTCACCATGCAATGTAGTTTTGCAAATTATTACCAAAATATCTTCTTATACAGTATAATGATTTTGTGATATTACATCAAGAAATAAGTTCTTATTTATTAGGGTCCTGCAAACAATTTTTAGACATTGCTGAGATGTTCAGTTTTTTTCCCTCTATGCTTCCTTTGACCCAGTGATTATATCTTGTCAGTCCCTCTGCAGGCTGTTTGAAAAGGCCAGCATAATATTTTCCTGTTCATCCAATGTCATTTACTAACGAATGTATCACTAGAAAGAAAGCCAAAGCAGTTAATTCTAGGATCAACTTTTAGGCCCATAGTCGGGTCTTGTTCTTCAGATTTAAAAGGGCTCGTGTTCTAAAGCTTCAGACTGAACACTTGGAACTTCACTAGTACTAGTTAATGCCCAACAGGAAGCATGTGGGCTGTTTGGGAGGTAGCAACGCCTGTTATTTTCTATGATGCCCCCCCCAAAAAACAATGCTGAAGACAAAGGCACTGGATGCTAATCAGGGTGACATGTCCAAATGCCAGCAGGTTTTTCCACAGCTCAGAAAGGCCTTGTGGGATCATGCCTCTCCCTGGTCCCCAGAACCTCACACCTAGCAACCTTAGGGTCTTATATCTTGATACCTGCCTAAGGGAAGCTGAGTGAGGGGGTGTTCCTAAGTGTCTGCCTATTAAAACTAAATTTCTGGGCCGTGTCCTCGCTTTCCCCAAGAGGAAGTAATTCTAGACATTTCTAGGGGTTGTGGCCTGTGAATCTAAGGAATCCCTGTGCATGAAAAACAAGTTAGACTTGGTTTGCTCCTTGTTTGCTAGGCATCCCTTTTCCTAAGTAGGAAGAATGGAAGTTCTTTAAAGAGGAGGCCTGAAAGAGCCTAACCAGCACCTAATATATCAGTATGTGCCACAGCTCCCAGGAAAACGTCTTGGAGCTACAGGTACTAGGAGATCAGGGAACAGTAACTTCTCAACTTTATCAAAGGGGCGAAGAGCATCCTGCAGAGCATCATAGACCCAAAAATGCTCTGGGACATGTGTAGAGTCACTTTGCTGCAAAAACAATTCAGTACCACAAAAGGATTGCTTAAGAAGCAAAAAGGAGAGATACTTTTGTATTGCAAATCCACCTTTACTGTCAGGTGAAATAGACGTGTTAAATGCCTCCATTTGACTGTTTTAGGCCATTACAGTCTAGACAAAGAAAAAGACAGTCGGTTCATACTTCCTGAGTCTTGTCATCTTTGAAAGCGCATGGGGCTTTTAAAATAGAACGTTCTTGTCAACAGGGAACAAAACAGCTTTTCTTTTCAAGGAAAGCCATCTAGAAGAAAAAATCCGGAAAGTTCCTTATACCATCTAAATCAGCATTTAATCAACCAAGAGGTAAAGAGAGAATCCGTTGGGCAATTCTCAGCATTTGGGGTCTTGGTGGACTTTCAGTCAAGAGTCAAGGCTTGGGGTTCCTAGAGACCAGTTTCATCTCTGTGCAGGTGGCCAGCTATTTCTTTCTAGTATCTTTGAGGGGACAGTACAAATTGGTCACTCACATGCAAGAGGAGCAACTGCAATGCAGGCATCTTAGACGTAGAAGAAAAAACATGGTGAATATTGCTTGTGTGCTCGCTCTGAAGCACAAGCAAAGAAAAGAATTCTGGGTCAAGCAAACCCCGCTTTAATTATAGTGGTAGAATCTTCACTCAAGTCCTTGGTGTTATTGATAACCAGGCCATTTTAAAACGGGAAATGGCTTTCTATAGCCACTCCAAGGGTAGAATACAAGCCTCCCTTTGGTTCCTCCATGTTTCTCTAGTCTCCCCCCTTCTCTAAGGGGTATAAAGAAGCTTCCAGAAAGGGTCTTCCTCAGGCTTTCTAAAGAGACTGAGTAATCATGTCAGACAAATGCAAATATTTCATGTCTTATACCTGATATTGTTCAGGAGTTGTGTGGTGCCTTTTAAACACCAGTAAACACCAGAGCTGCTCACCCTCACCTCACTCAGTGTCCCTGAAGAACAGCCTCATTTCCACAGTGGGCTGGCAGGCCCTGGAAGAAGGTACTTACTCCAGTCAGCTTTTGCCTTCTTTCAGCCCAGGGCCCCTTGTCTGGCTGGCAGGATGGTGTTTCTTATTTCTGCTGGGGGTCCAAGGGCAGCTGTGGGTGAGAGTCCTGAGCATTTGGGGCTTTTAGGCCTCTGCGCTCTCCCTTTATGGGATCCAGGGCTTAAAAGTAAACAGTTTTTTTCTCTTTCTGATAAGTCACATTAAATTATCGATTGTTGGGGGATGGAGGGCGTGACCTTAGTCCACTAAGTCAGAATCACCTTTGGTCAAACACTAAGCAAAACTGAAGGTCCGGTTTCCCTCTGCCCACTCACTATGTGGTGTGCACCATCTGCAGGTGGACATGAAGGCCAAGGGCAGGCGACTGAGCCTAGCGAACATTTTCCTCTCGGGACTCTGAGCCAAACCTACTCCACTGCTGCCTCACACTGGGGGAAAGTGACACCCAGCATCACCCCCTCAGGCTTCCAGAACTAGAGAAGTCACTTGGTCATATAAACCTGTGACATACACCTCCTAGTTCATCCTACTCAGGAGCCTTGACTGACAGCAGGGAGCCAGTCTCATGTTTTTGGTCATCTCTGACGAATGCGCATCTAACCACTGGTTTACATGACCATGTATGAAGCACTTTCCCGACAGCTAAGCTCTGGACAGCCAAGGGGGTAGGCAAGGCAAGCAGAGTTGATTGATCACTTGGGAGTCAGGACAGACACATAAGCAGTGACAGTCTCCCAGGCTGAATTCTGGTGTCTCTAGCCATTTCTTTTTCTTTTTGAGTTATTCTGACAGGTTGCTTTCTTAAGCGTTAACAGAAACCCATTTTTATTCTCTCTCTGGTAATCTAATGGGAGGCCAGGCCTTTATTAAGAAAGCTGGAGACCCGTGGCCTCGACTTGTGGGTCCTGCCACCCTGCGCCAACCTCTTTTGGAGTTGTCATATTTCCGCTCGTAGGTAAAAGTGAGAGGCCGACTGTGTTGCAGTTAACTGGTCTCCAGGACCAAAGAACCATGGCAGTCCATGGGTCCCACTGCCTCCTCCTTCCCTGGGGAGACTCAGTTCTTCCCCTAGTGTCATTTGACCACCTGAAGTCATCCTGCATCCTTGGGACTGGGTCTTCCTGTGTCTTCCTAGGGATTGGCAGACACGTTCATAAGATAAAAGCCCAAAGTCCACCCTAGGAAAAACTACCCTAAGGGCTGTCTGGGAACAGTTAGGGTCCAGTTTCCGTCAACAGATATGGCAAATATGGCGATCAGGTAATTTCTAAAGGTGGCAGTGCTGGAGTAGCCGCGTGGGCCACCTGTGTTGTCTTTTGCCTTGCTCTTTTATTGCTTCTCCTACTCACAGCAACCATGTGTGTGTGTGTGTGTGTTTTTCTCTTTTTAAAGTGACATGAGCGCCTCATAATTTGTCATATGGATGCTCTTTCCAAGAACAGGACATCCCTCCCTCCACCAGGTCACTTCCAACAGCTTCCTTCTGTCCGTGAGACAGCCACGCTGTGGGATGGGGGACACGGAGTACAGTGGTAGACCACTTGCCTGGCCTGCGCAAAGTGCTGCCTGGGGTCAACGCTCAACCTCAAAGATAAGACAACTAAATAAACACCAGCCACAAAATCTATTTGTCTCAAAAAGCACAGTGAAGCACATTCAGCTTCCTGATGATTTTCTTAAACCCCAGAGATAGGATGAGTTTTTTTCCAAACTACTTTGAACAACCTAGCGTCATTATTAATGAAAGCTAGTCCCCAAGGAGGAAGCTTGTGGGCCAGTTCCAACTGGACTCCTCCAAGTCCATTGTCTGAAGTATGTGGTGTCTTCAGCAATAGGGTCTCGCTTTTGCTCCAGGAGGACACCAAGGACAATAGCAATAACTTATATTATTTGGGGAGTCTCTTGGGCTCCCCTGATCAACTCCTGCCGTGCCTGGCACTGAAGTTTCTGTTAGCTTGTTAGTCTATGGCTCTTGGCAATGACCGGATGGGGCTCAGGGGGACGCATTATCAGCTCAAGTGATGTAACTTTATTCAAATATAAATAAGCATAAAATACACTTATTTATATTCTATATGTATTTTAAGTGAGCATAAAATGTTTTTTACAGCTTCTTCAAACATACTTGGTGTTATTTAATCATCCACCCTCTTCTGTGTTGCCCTCCTTCCCCAGTTCCAAGCTAAACCCCTTTCTCCCACTTTCTCTGTCCCCCCCTTCTTAGCCCCCGAGTCTTACTATTGCCTAGTGCTCCTTCATCTCTCTCCACTATGGAGTTTTTCCCTTTCTTGATTTCTGTAGTTCCTCCAGGTTGCATCCATCTAACAATTTGGAGTGAAGGTTCACAAACAACAGAAAACACGTGGTGCTTGTCTCTATGGGTCTTAGTTACTTCAATGGAGAAAGGCAATCAATAGTTCCACCCAGCCATAAAGGCTATGAGCCAGTGCAATGACCAGGATGACAAGATATCCCCAAGGGTGCAATCCTGAGAGTGTATGTATAATGTTAGGTACAACACATAGCACTGTAATCGGACTTAGGGCCCACTCAATAGGAAGTAAGTCGTGCCTGGTACTGAAAACAGAGCTTGCTAGCTGTGTCTGGTGAGGCCATGGGTCCTAGAGGATAACCCACTACTGTCACCTTCCTAAACCAGTATCATTCTGGATGACGTTATAAATGCTTGTCCTTATACCCACATGTAAGTGTAGCTCTCACTCCTCATCCATGAAGCTTCTTTTTGCAGTAGACTGAGACCATTCCAGAAAGCCACAGCCAGTCAAAACTGATGGTAGGGTGCTCAGCCCCAACTGATACACCTACAATGCCATCCCCATACCTAAGGCTCAGGTAATAATGAGGACAAAGGGGTGGAAAGACTGTTAGAACCAGAGGACAAAGATGCCTACTGCGTCTATGGGAAACTGCACCCACGACATCTCAAAAATATGGTTGCCTAGCAACAACATCACCAGTTGACATGCCAACATAGATGGGGGAAAGACCCCTAGATGAAGAGCTACAGGCAGTTAATGGCTTCGGAGAGAGAAAGAATCAGTTTACTCCCGGGATGAGCTTCCTGGTAAGTTATTCAATCCTAAATAGTCAGCCCTAAATCAATACTCACATGAACAGCAACACTTAGTGAGTGCAGCAGGCTGTATTTACATAGACATATACAATAAATGAAGAGGTCACGATTTAGAAAGGGAGTGGTAGGGGCACGGAGCAAGTTGGAGGAGAGATAGGGATAGAACTAATGAAAATATAGCATTCACATATAAAATTCTCAAAAAAGTCAAAATATTTAAACAAAAAGAACACTGGCTTTTATTTTTTAAGAAATAAACAAGATGGGTTCTTTCTTTATTAACCAATGAAAGTAACACATAGACAGATGACCCTCCTCCATCA
>LOJH01000479.1:26303-37232 GCA_001685095.1 Ellobius talpinus | reverse complement strand
TAACCAATGAAAGTAACACATAGACAGATGACCCTCCTCCATCAGGTTCCCTTGAGTGACGGTAGCTCCCTATCCTTCAGGGCTGCAGTTCAGCTTAGATATCTAAATGTTTGATATCTGTGCTTGCCGGAGAGGCCTTCACCAACAGGAAAAAGCAAAACCCGGTAACCTGCATTGGCCGCAGCTGCAAGCAATCAATTGACCCTGGCAACTGACTGCTTGGTTTTCTTATCTTCCTGCCACGACCTAGAACTTTTTGAAATAAAAAGAAAGAGAAGAAAAGAAACCAGTTTCAATGAAAAATGCCCAGCGTTTGCCTGAAGGGACACTGAAATCTGGGGAGCAGGAAGCCTGGGAGTCATTTAATCCATGTTTGGATTTTTGCCTTTGAAGTCTTCTCTGAGCAGCAGAGCTGAGAATCCTGGCTTTTTATTTGCTCTAAATCCTCGGGTGGCACAGATGCTGGCCTGGTGGAGCAGAGAAAACCTAGGGCGGATGTAGAGACACTACTGACATCCCAAACTGTATCTTCTCTTTGCTTGATTATTCCACTAGCAAAGAGGGAGAGGCCAGAGCCGTCCAGTCTACCATGTGCTGGGGGAGGGCTACGCGCAGGGGGGAGGGCAACGCACAGCAGGGCTGAGGGAATGCTGAATTGCGCGGCCTCTGATTGATGACTAAGGGCACCAAAATCGCTTTCCAACTGGTGTCACAATCTAGGACCTGGGGAAGAACTGAGTGTTGACAGCAAGTCCTGGTCTCATCAAGGTCATCACATATAGGTCACATCCCTCTATGAGTCTTCCTGCTATTAAAGGAAACAGGCCTAAAGCACTGGTGAAGTCTGGGGTAGGAGGTGGGACAAGGCCCGACTGTGGGTAGGGGGGCAAAGGTCGGGGGTCATCACTTGAGTGAGCAGTACCCACTCTTAGGAGGTAGCAAAAATAAAGCACAGACATGATTTTTCCCCACTTAAACACTTCAACATACACCCCCAAAGTGAAGAGCAGTCCACTATCCTGGGTCCCATTTGGGAGGTAGAGGCAGGCAGAACTCTATGAGTTCGAGGCCAGCCTGATTTACATAGTGAATTCCAGAACAGCCAGAGCTACATAGTGAAACCCTGTCTCGAAAAAGTCATAAAACAAAACAAGCGAAAAACAAAAACAAGCCCCCAGTAGCAACTAATCAGAATTCATCCATTTATTCAGTTTTTTTCCTGCTTCTTTAATCCAATACTTCCCAGCATCCTTCAAACATTGTTTCTAGTACCCACCACCACCAAAGACCAGCCACTGCTCTCAGTTTCTAGGAAGCAGTGGAAGGGATTCTAAAATCTCTGTCAGTGGTAGTACACATTCCCCAAGGTCATGATGAGGCACGTATGAATTAATGTATACAAGCTTAGGAGTTGTCTAACACAAAGGGGCACTAAAGGTTTGTTCTTAAACCCTTACAATGGCTTGATTTTTTTTTAATTTTGGCAGCTTAAAGGCACAGCTGGGACCTGCCAATGGGATCTAAAGCGCACTTTCCTGAAGGCAATTTTCATTGCCTTCTGTCCCCCAACCCCAACACATATGTGAAGGAAGCCAGCCACCCACAGTTCATGACTCTGTTCTCCAGGACTAAACCCAGCCCTGTGGCAAAGCTCTCTCTAGTCACCTGATTCTAAGCAGTCCGTGTTCTTTCTGCAGATGCTCTGTTGTGCTGTGCAAGTCTCAACCCTGCCATCCTGAGGCAAGAACAGACCTCTGCTAGATTCTAGAAGACTCCTGGGAAAAAGCTGTTCNGGGGGGGGGGATAGGGGAGCCCTAGGTCTCATTTCCCAAACAGGGAAATAGGACCTAGGACAGGGGAGATAGGACTAGAGAGAAGGGAGGTGTTCACGGAGGGAGACCCAAACCACAGACCCTCAGGAGACAGAGGCTATCCCAGCCTTCTGTCTTTGTGACTAGAAAGCTCTGACTGTACTCATCCCAACCCACCTCATCTTCTTCAGATCTCACCCTCAAACAGAATCATTTGTGAAATGCCACATGGAGAAAGGATACATTTGATGTGTTTGCTCATTTTCTCATAGGTCACCTCCTGCGGCTTGGGCTGGGGTCACAGAATTGTCTCTGCCCCTAACACGCCCCCAAGAAGAGCATTATGAGACTTCCAAGGTGACCTGGATGGTTAAACATTAAATACCCAATGATGTCAAATGTCCTCCAGGTTGGTGGTTTCTGCTACAATTTCCTTGAAGGCAGGCATTTGAGAGAGTTAACGAAGAGACAAAACAGGCTGCATTTCTGCAGTGTGCGCTTGAAATAGGAGCTTGGTAAGAAGTTAGGGCCATTGGGTCACTGTGATAATGTTCTCTTTCTTTTCAGGCCTAGTGTCAATATGAGGAGCCCTGGCGTGAAATCTGTTTCTGGAATGCACTGGGGTCTGTGGTTCTTACTTCGTCACTAGGGACGAGCTCCTCCACACTTCAGTTTAGGTCCCCTTCTTCTCCTCGTCTTGCTCTCATCCCTGCTACTTGCCCCACACTGCCTGGCACATTCTCCTCAGACTCCAGGTCCCTCGGAGGGCTACCTTCAAACAACCATCTTGTTTCTCTCTGCGGGGTATACTGACAGAAGCCGCCTAAGATTTACCCAGAGTTAAACTGTTCAGTAGAAGGACTTTTAGCCATCAAATTGACAACTTTGCTCTCTGTCTTGGCGACAGCTATTTACTGTTTCTCATTAAAAACAACAAAAAAGTGAGAGATTTTTACTCTCTGGTTTACAGAGTCAGATTCTTCCAGAATTTATGGATCTGGATGCCAAGCCAGTTGTCTGATCAGTGGTTTAACTGCCTCACTGAACTCTTGGGAGATTACTGCGCTCACTTCTCTACTCTCATCCCAGCCTACCCCTATCAGGCCCCTGGAGTTTGTTGTCAGGCTGGGCGACTAGTGTGGTTAAGACACAATTTCAATCCAAAAGGGTTTGGAGGGAGCTGAAGAGTTTGATGCCGCAGACACTGTAATTAGACAAGAGGCAGCGTGAGGAGTTGTGTCGGAGTAGGCACACATGTGCCGCGGTGCACGGAGACACAGGCTCAGCATCAGAGCAGGGCATCCTGACCCAGGAAACAGTCCTACTTCTGATTCTGAGCTTTTGCCAGCCCCTCTGGTTCTCTAGCACAGGTACAAGCCTGCTTTGGTGGCCATGCTCAGTAGAAAGATTTAAATCAGCCAGTCACTGGGGCCCTGTAGACACAAAACTGTACTAGAGGACATGAGCTGCTACTTCCGAGCACAAGAAATTTTAAGAAGCATGGGGGATTTGGGGAAAACACAGGAGATGTAAGGTGTTCAGGGAATTGTGGGAAATACAGGCAGGTTTGAGAAACAGTATGTAAAGCATGGGAGATAATAGTAGAAACAGATAATGGTAGGGGTCTTAGGAGGCATAGGGAATCATGAGTTATGCAAAGGATCATGGGAGGAACATTTAGCAGCTCTCTGGTGGCCTACAAGGTATAGAGGGGGGGACAGAGAAGGGCTTCACAAGGAGAAGGAAAAACAAACAAACAAATGTACCCAGTAAGATCGAAAAGGTGTGGTTGGTCATCAGAATCCTTCTGAAAAACACACCCAAAGCAGAGGTTAAGATTTGGGAACTATGCCGGGCGGTGGTGGTGCACGCCTTTAATTCTAGTACTTGGGAGGCAGAGGCAGGTGGATCGCTGTGAGTTTGAGGCCAGCCTGCGCTAGTTCTAGGACAGGCTCCAAAGCTACAGTGAAACCCTGTCTTGAAAAACCAAAAAAACCAAAAAAACAAAAACAACAACAACAACAAAAAGATTTGGGAATTGAGCTTGATCTTGTTTCTTCCTTGCTGGGGAGGTTTGAACCTAAAGTCTACACTTCATTAATTTTTTATTATTATAGCTAAATTCTGTAAACTTCAGGTAATAATACTTACCTTTTAAGACTATGACAAGAACTAAGTCACATGCACGCACACACACATGCACGCACATACACATGCACGCACACTCTATTTACTGCAGTACCCAGCACAGGGTAAGCACTCAATAAAATAAATATTATCATTCTTCTCAGACAGGCATTACAGCAATGACAGGAAGGGTGTCCTTTTGGTGGGCAAGGGTATGGAATGTTCCCTCGCAGAGCCCATGGGTTATGGCTTGCCTCTTCTGGCCAGCAGCCAGGATTTGGGACTCTTGTGCTGCAAGTTACTTTCTTCGTTTTGCTGGGAAAGAAGGGCTTTTGGGACAGAGATTTAGGACGGGGTAGAAGGCATATCTGGGACATTTCCATCTACCATGGTCTTATGGATGGCTAGGGTTATTCCAGGTAACAGCTCAAGTGCTAGTTGAGCAGTGGTGTCACACCTGTCTGTGGATACCCTTCTCTCCCACTGCCCCTCCCCCTGTCACTCAGAGCTGCTAGGCCTTATGCAAGAGTCCCAGTACCACATGGAACATCCACAACCTCACCCACCCTTTTACTTTTGCAGAACGGGACAATATCAGAAGTCAGCACATAGGACACATAGCCATGGCCCTCAGAGTCTCCACTGTTCCTGTCCCTACTTAACTGGCCCAGGGAGAAATCAATCAGCTTAGCTGCCCCACTGGCCTGTGACAACATCTCTTCATCTACTTGTGTTTCCCTTCTTGTGCTCTGGAAGGCGTTTGAAGACTGCATCCCAAGAAAAGACAAAAGTACAATGGTTCCGAGAAGAAAATCCATGTCTCTAAACCAAGCCCAGTATCTTAGGCTTTGCTCTCATGTCTTTCTGCACAGGAAGTCTTTAATTTCAATGCTGAGGCTGGTATACTTTTCAAAGCTCTTTTAAATGGTTAATGAAAAAAAACTGTATTGTACCAAAATGCAGATAACACAGTTGAGGTCATACTGTGAGCAGCAATTAAAAATGCTGTCAAACCCCAAAGGCATCCTACCTTTAGAGATGTTAAATCATGCCTTTCCCGGTAAAATGTGATTGTTTCATGAAAGTTTGATAAATTTTAGCACTTTGTATTTTTATTCTGTCTTCCCCTCCAGCATATTCCTGTGTCAAGGCAGATCTACATCAACACTTAAAAATAACTTTGGCTGGGTTTCATTGACTGAATTCGTTATTTACCAAACTTTCTATGAAGTAAGTTGGCTACTACCTACCCCACAAATTAACAAAGACTATCTTTATTGAGGAATAATTGTTACATCTTTAGGTACATTAAAAGAGTGTCATAATATGACATTATTAACTTTTAAACTTGGTACCAAGAAAAATGGGCACAGTGTTCCTCACTTATGAGATCTTTTAAAAATTATATCTTTTAATTTTTTAGATTATAATTTTGTGACACCATTTCCCCCTTCCTCTGAACCCCTCTTTGCTCTTTTTCAAATTAATGGCCTTTTTTTCTCTCTCTTATGTTTTCATTCCAAAATACAGAAGTATGTTTTCAGGACTGACCAGAGATATTAGATGATCTCTCTCATTTCTCTAGTGGAAAGCCACGGCTACAGGTCAACTAATACCTCCTCAAAGCAAGGTTGTCATAAGTCTTGTCATATTCGCAGACCAACTGTCTTTCCTTCACTTGTGTTACCAGATTTAGCAAGCAGAAACATGGGATATCTGGTAAGACTTTAATTTCAAATAAGTAACAGTGGGTTTTTAATATAACTATGTCCCATGTAATGTTGTCAATGTCCAGGCATACTTACAGTAAATGACTCACTTAGGACAGGCAAGTTTATTTTATTTGGAAACTCTATGGCCAGGGGACTCCCAAAGTCTTCATGACTCTGTGCTAACACAGAGACCTGATTCGTCTCATCGAAGACCAGCTTCACTGGAGTTATTTCCATCCTTTTGCATGTGGTTATTTCCCTTAAGTCTTTGCAATCTAAAAATTTTCACCAAAATGTCTTGCTGGGGGAGCTTCTGGGAGAGCTCTAGAACAGAAAGCAAGATCACCCATAACCACCCTCTAGCACACTTTTCCCAGCCACACCCAGCAGCACTGCACTCAAAGCATCCCCTCCCAACACTGCTAGCATACACGCATTTCTTACTTTGCTTTGAAATATCCCCATGTGGCTTATGCACAAAAATGTTCCCCATAGGCTCACTGCTTTTTGAATACTTGGTTCCCAGTTGGTGATGCTATCTGGGGGAGAGGGCAGGTTTTAGTTATACAGCCCCACTCCACTTGCGGTTAACTCTCCCTCTTTCATGCTCTCCACTGAAGATGTGATCTCTTGACTTTCTGTTCTGATTGCAAGCCTGCTGCCTGCTGCTTTGCCTCCTCTGCCGTGATGGACTCTTATCCTCTCAAACCATATGCCAAAGGGACCTTTGGTTCCCTACCTGGCATCTGGTCATGGCAACAGAAAAGTAACTAATACACTGTAATGTTTCCTGTTTTAAAAGTGTTTCGTCCTTATCTGTGGAAGCTAAAGAAATGAAAAGTTATATAAATGTGGGTAGCAGTGTGTGTGTGTGTGTGTGTGTGTGTGTGTGTGTGTGTGTGTGTGAAGAATAAGAGCTAGTCAATAGAGTCTCTTTGGGGGATGCTGAAATGTTTTGGAATTAGATTATTTTAGTTGTCACATAAAGTTGTGAAGTCATTAAACAATGGATTGAAACATTTAATAGGGTAAATGTTTGGAATGTTTGTGTGTGCCCAGCACAGAGGTGACTAGATCTGCTCCTCTGTTCAGTGCCAAGACAAGCCCGTAGACACCAGTTTTGTTTAATTGATTAGAAATGGACTTTCATCATAATAGCCACAATTCTGTGTTATAGGCATTTTTTGTTTATTTGTGTTAGCTTTGAAAATTAACTTTTTTGGTTAGCATATAAAAAATGGGCAGATGTGAGGGCTATCTGGCTGAGATATCTGTCACCCCATTGATCTCCAGGGTTGATTTGGCTGATCTGGCTGGCTATGCAGGTGTCCCTTTCTTCCCTCACTGCTCCACATGTGTCTGCTCGCTCAGTGGAACAGGACGGCCTTCCCCGAATAGAGGAGAACCAGTCTTCAGTCAAGGGTATAGAGTAGCTGTGCTCCCCTGTTAGAATCTCCAAACAAACTCTCAAGAAACGGACATCACTATGGCATCATCATAGGTATATATATCACTACACTTCACTGGCGCTGTGCAATTAGTAAGGAAGGACACGGGGAGGCTATCACCACCCTGCGGCAGGCCGGGCAGCGCAGGACCTGGGCAGAGATAAGAGGGTAGCTTTGTGATATTTGCTGAAAAGGAGGTGAGGAAAGGAAAATGGAGAAAAGACCGAATAAAGAAGACAGACCACACTCGCTGATCATGTCTCTAGTTTCCTAGCCTGTCAATCACCCTTTAGGAAACCAAGATCAAGCAAAGAGCAGTCTTCCTGACTTCCCGACTAGCCTGGCTGAAGTGTGCTTTGCTATCAGCAGTCACCAGGTCGGGGACCCGTGTGCCAAGCGTGATGCTGCAGCAAGCACAAAAGACCAGTTCATGGGGCAGTGGCCAAGGGTGATCTGGTCTGGAAGTGAGGGCAATCTGCTAGCCCTCCCCTGATGTGGCACGTAAGCTCATCAGTGGGGTTGCTCTAGTAACCAATGCTCAAAGCAAACTTGAAGGTGAAAGAGAATGTTTCAACAATTTGTTGTAAGGCAGAGGTCAGTTAATGTCTGTGAAATCCACCCAACTTCTGGCTGAAGCTCGCAGCATTTCACTGAAGCTGGTTCGCTCTGGAGAGAGCTTCCACCTTCTTAGACTGCCTTTTCTCATTGATAAAGTAGATAACTGGTTAACATGGCCACCTTGGGACTGGAATGAAGATGCATGGAGACTCCACAGTTGCTGGCAGCTTTTCTCTTATTTCAACTAGTCATATCTGCCTGTCCCTTAGGCAAGGCCAGCAGCATGGCACAATTATGACTTCATGATGCCATCCAAGCTCCAGAGCAGCACAGTGAACTTTGACTAGAAACCTGAACAAGGTTAGCCTTGGACCAGAAACCTAAAAAGAGCTGCCTTTATTTTGGCCATGGGGCAAAGGTTATTATCGAAGAACGCGGTTTTATTCTGACCATATTCTCAGGGGAGGGTTAGAGGAAGAGACTGTGAAGAATGAAGCCTTTTAAAGACTTTCTGATGTGCTTAGTACAGACAGAACCTTGCCAGTGGGAGAGAACTAATTAAAAACTGGCCCTGACGGCCTGTGTGTTGGGTCACAGGGAGGTCACTAATTATAGCGATTGGCAAGTGTGACCAGTTAATTGCTTTTGGGCACATGGATCCAATCACATATTAGGATTCTTTTGTTTGTTTGTTTGTTTGTTTTTCAAGACAGGGTTTCTCTGTGTAGCCCCAGATGCCCTGGAATTCACTTTGTAAACCAGGCTGGCCTCAAACTCTCAGAAATCCATCTGCCTCTACCTCCCGAGTGCTGGAATTAAAGGGGTGTGTCACTACCGTCCAGCTCACATTAGGATTCTTAGTTTCCTGCATGAGATATAGGGTGTCACAGTACCAATCCTGATGGGATTGATTTACAGGTCATTGGTCTTGGCTGATGTTTGGCTGACAGGGTTAAGCATCAGAGATGGGTGCGGGAAGGGTCTTAGAATTTTCCTTGTTGCTGCCTGATTTATTCTAGGCAGCTCCTGGTGCCTCTAAGGAACCATCCTGTGTTTGGGAACCGTTCAGCTTTTTCCCATTTTCAAAACTTACTAGTTTCACAGAGTGTTGGCAAGAGCCCCGGCACCCCATACACTGCTGACTGGGGGTGTGTGGTAATGTTCATATGAATCACCTTGGGATTTGGTAGCATATATTTAAAATTACCAATGTCCAGCCATATCTTCTGGCATACAGTCCCGTTTCTAGGAATTCATCCTACATACTTGGTCAAAATGGCAGAATTAGAAAACAAAGTACAGGAAGCCCTGCAACTGTCTGTTAAAACAGGATGAACTGTAACGAAGCCACCAACATATTACAGACGCCCGCGGGTATGGTTTTAAACAAGCCAAATGACTATCTTGAAGAGCGATTGTTCTTAAAAGGCAGAACGGACTCAAGGGTTTTTGAAGTGTGAAAAGCAGAGCACAACACTCAGCAGCTTGCACACCTTTTTTCCTCTTCAGTAGATACAGGGAGGAGGACAGACAGTGTCCCCATTGTCTGACTGGGCATCTGAGCTGTGCCTGTGGAGTTGTCACAAGGGGAGACAGGTGACTTGGGGTTTGGGAGCGAGGAGGTCTCTCTCTTCACTCTCTTTCATAGTTTTAATTTTGAGCCATAGCAACTCAAAAAGCAGGGTCCTAGGAAGCATCAGGTTTTCTGTCTGATTCTTTCTCAGCCCCTTCGGTCACCAGCACTAAAACAAATATGTTAAGGTACTTAATGGGTGAGTGGGCCCCACTCTCAGTCCCAACACGGACTGTGCCACTCCTGGGGTGAATGTCTATCTTAGCTCGCACAAGGGCAGCTGCCCTGAGCTATGCAGCTCCCCTTACCAGCTTCTCCAGACGTTCATTCGTACCTCAGTTCCCTTCGTAAGTTCTAAATCTGTTGTCCTGGAGGGATGGGAAGGAACACACTGCTATTTCATGGATCAGCCCAGCATCTGACTGACCATTCATGCAAAATGTGAAGTCTGACCACCTTCGTTTTGAAGCCCTTAGGTAATTTTTCTGGGGCCACAAGCATCAGCCTTTCTTGCTAATATTGTCCATGTAGAAGAGCATCTCCTTGAGGAACAGCAAACTTGAACCTTGGTATCACCCAGGCAGGATGTTGGACTGCCTCTTTAAAACCTGGACTCTAGAAGAATGAAGGAAAGGCTAACATTCCATGTCCGTGGAAGGATGGAGCTGATGAAGGACAGCAGGTAGCCTCCATTGATCAATCTTGTACAAAAGAGTCCTAGAAACCGAGACAACTCTGGCCTAGGCACAGTTGGGTAATGTGATGATTCCTAGAGTCAGGAAGACACTAGCTCAGCCATGGATGAGTAAGGCTTCTCCAAGAGGTCTCTGATATTAAATATACTGTGTCCAAGCTAATAAACAGTCTTGCTATTGCATGCTGGGACTCAGGTGGTGCACTCTGCCTCAATGAGCTTAATACTTATGACTGAAAGATGGGAACAGTGACAGATTGGACAGCCCTGGCACGAGGGACTGCTTCTGCCTGTGAGGGGATGGGTTAAGGGTTGGGTCTGTGTTCATCAGTTTCTTGCCACTGTCGTGAAAACCTGAAAGGAACAGTGGAAAAGGAGCCTAACAGTTTCAGAAATTCTGCGGTCCAGGATGAGATAGAGCCATAGCTTTGGGCCTATAGGGAGGCCGGATGTCCGGGCGGTAGAACTGAGTGGCCACGCGGCAGAGGGAGAATGGCACTAGCTGGTTTCTTCACCTTTTATTCTGTCAGTGCCCTTGCATTAAGGAAGGTCTTGCCCCTCAGTGAGTCCTCTCTGGGAATACAGATTCACGGAGAAGTAGGCCTAATGCCCTAGGCCTTTCTCGCTCCAGTCTATTGGCAGTAAAGATGAACTACCGCCGAATCCGCGCTCATTGGTCTCTGTAATCTAAAGAGACGTGGAGGATGTGTTGCTGTTTTAGAATCTCAGCCAAGAGCCAAAGCTCCAAACTGAAGATGTTCAACATTCTTGCATTCTACAGAAGGCTCTGACCACCTCCAGCCTTACCTCAGAGGGCTTCACAAAAGGCATCAGAAACCTCCTGGAGAGCATCAGCCCATCCCAGACCAATATGAGGTCTTATCCATTGAGGGGATTCTGTAAGGAGAGCCTGGATAGAAAGAGGGACTGAAGTCAGCTTGTGGGGGAGCACAATGTACCGTGTGTGTGTGTGTGTGTGTGTGTGTGTGTGTGTGTGTGTGTGTGT
>LOJH01000479.1:1091-24094 GCA_001685095.1 Ellobius talpinus | reverse complement strand
GAGAGAGAGAGAGAGAGAGAGAGAGAGAGAGAGCTGGAAAAGTTTGAAGACAAGTGGTAGGAAGTCATGTAACAGTGAAAATAATCCAGCCTGCTTTGGCACTGGGACCTGGGCTTCTGTGTCTGAGCTCATATTTGTCCTCACACATGTTACTGGGTCCCTTGAACCAGAAACCTTCCTTCTCTGTGTTACAAGTTTCCTCAGGAGTAAAGCACAAAGGATCACTAACGTTCCCTCTCTATTTTAAAGCTTCTCCTAGCTGGTGGTTGCCATGCCTCCCCTGGCACATGGCCATGTCCCTCACCACAGGCAGAATTCCAGTCCTTTTCCTGTTGGCTTATGAGACAGAGCAGCTGTCCTGGAAAAGAAACCTGGGGCCATCAAAAGAGGTTACTTGGTGAGAGCTTATGCTGGGTGGCACATCCGGTGTGGAGAGAGAATGTGGCATACTCTAGAACATTCTCTCAGAGTCATGGCATGAATCAGGCGAGAGGCTAGCCATAAATCTGGAGGCTTTCCCTTCCTGCCTTCCTCTCGTTTTCCTTCCTTTCTCTTTAAAGTGAGATGTGGGCAAACTGATAGAAACACGATATCTGGGAATCTAAAGGGCTGAATTGACGTTTTCCCTCCATCCATCATTGCCCAATTCTCTCCAAACACCACAGAACACTGTGTCAGTAGAGATAAAGACCAACGTTCTGTTGACTTTTATTTCCAAACCCTGCCTTTTGGAATTGACACAAGAAGAGGACACGGTGCTGGCCAGGCCTGACCCCCAGGTTGCAGACTCCAGTGCTGCCTGCCTATCTCCTCAAACAGAAGCACTGTGACAGATATCGACAACACACATAGAGGAGCAATATGGGCTCCAAACCCCAGGCCTAACAGGCTCATCGCACGCTGGTTATAGCTCTGCTCCTACTTCTGGGGATGAGAGACAAAGCTCCTCTTACTGAGATCCACTCAGCAGAGGGGCCCAGTCCCCTTCAGGGTGACCTGCACCTTTAGGGTCCAGACGGTAGCCGAAGAGGCAAGGCCCTGGTTTGCAGTGAGTGAGGTTCTTGCTTTGGTGGCAAGCCTAAATCAAGACACTGGTAGCATTAGGGCTAAAAGCTATGCCCTGAACTCAGGTCCCTGTTTTATCTTGTATAAACTTGGTGACTTTGGATAAGTTCTTTGGGTTGTTTGCTTTGCTTTGTTTCTCCATTTTTTTCTCTGTTCTTTGATTTTCCTGTCTGAAAACAGGAATGGCAATTGCTTACTTGGAAAGGGCTGGAAGGACAGTAACATGTTGATGCTTTAAAACAATTTAAAAGAATGTCTGTCACATAGGATGAGCCAAGTACATCAGTGTTTCTCCTTCTTGGGCATGGTAAAAATATCTTGGGGACTCTAGTTACCCACAGCTCACACGTTTCCTTCCCTGGGAGGCCTTTGGCTGGGCACTAGTACTCTGTCTCTGGCAGGAGTGGCCACTGTCATGCCTGGTCTCCCTCCCTCAGGATGGGCAGCAGCTGTCCCTTGGGCTACACTCATTCTTTCAGACTTGGGCCCCATGGGAGCTAGCGCAAAAACCTGGCAAATTCTGTTTCTTGTCCAGCTGCTGTTTCAGGTTTCAGTTCAAACATGCCTCCTCTTAGAGGCCACTGCCTTGCCTGGCCCTCTGTATGGGGGGAGGGGGGCTAAGCCCTTTTCCGCAATGCCAAAATTCATGCTCTGTATGTGTGAAGCACTCTGACACTGGACCAGAGCCTCAATTGATGGCAGAAAGCTGACTGTCCATTGCCGCATCCCTCTTTATCCTCTGCTGATTCCTTAGCACGATAGCCATGTGTTGGCTGTAGAAGTGCTTGCTACAGAACATATGACATATGCAACATATTAATTTCCATAAATGCAAAAAAAAACCCTTGTGCCTTCCATCCCACACCTGGGTTCAAGAATTTTGGCTGTGTCTCTGCGGCACATTTCATTGCTTAGTGGCTCTCTATTCTTCCTTGCTGCTAAACAAAAACACTCAGAGCCAAGGCCGTGGATGTAGTATAGGGCTTGGGCTGAATGATCAGTTCTGAGGTCTGGAAGGAATGACCAGTCTTTTCCAGTCCGACTTTGCCTCCATCACTCCCCATCCCTTTAGGTTCCTTGCAGTGGGATTAATAACATTAATTTCACACAGATCTTTAGTTCCTCTATGGAGCCAGGCCTGCTGTTTGGATAGAATGTCCCCAAACTGGAGTAGGACATGGGAAGATGATCTTTCTACTAGCTGGACTGCCTCACAGGCCATTTAAGCAGGATTTTTTTTTAATTTTTGGCTCAAAAGGAAGCATTTGTACGTGTGTGTGTGTGTGTGTGTGTGTGTGTGTGTAAGATGTCTTTAGTTAAGGACTGTGCATAGAGACATTGAATACTCACATGAGATTCTCATTGGTCCTCCTTCCTCGAGGAAGACCTCTATTGGTGCAATAACAAAAGGGGAGCGGTGGAGGGGATTTTAGCATCTCCTAACCGAGATGAGCATTGGAAGGGGGTATGGAGACCTGGAGATGGTTTTAAGACATTGAGTCTCACTCTATGTGAGCCATGAGGTCCCAGGCCTTGAGGTTATGTTATGACAAGATAGAACAGTTCCATCCTAAGTAAAGAGAAACAGGACAGTCAGGTAAGTTAGGTTCAAACTTCACCTTGGTCCACATTGCCAACACCCAGGTGCAGAGGTTGCAAATGTCAGTGCTCATAAAGCCAGGCAGATGATGTGTGAAATGGGCCAGTTAGGACAACCAGGGCGAGGGGAGCGTACCATGCTAGAAGCTTCATATCTCATTGAAAGGGGGGCAGGCATGCAGAGCCAGTGGGTTGGTGCCAAGGCTTCTAACTTTTAAAGAGAAAAGGGGAACATGAAATTTAGATGCAAACTTCCTTATCTGAAAAGTCTGGGGATGACCACGGAAAGGTCACGGGCACTGAAGCTTTGACTTCATCGTCCTTCTGCAACTCTTAAGTCTCCATATAAACTGGATGCTCTCCCTGCATGTGGCCTCTCAGAGGGCCATTGGGAATTCCTGAGATGTTCCTGCCCTTCTCCAGTATAGCTTCTCACCATACCTCAAGTAGAGAGTAGAGCAGGCTCCGCTGCTCCAGGTCACCTCCTTTTTGTGCGCTCTAGTCCTCCTAACCAATTTCCTAGAGACAATGGCTTCCAGGGAAACTGTCATTTCCAAAGACTGAAATGGTTCCTGGGACCGGGGCACTGGAGAGTGGAAAGAGAAGTGGAGGCACAAAAAAGGCAGCTCAATTTTTCGTTATGTTCTAGGAAAAACGGGAGTGTTGATTACGTTCTCAAAGGCTCAGGCAAGGTAGCATGCCTACTGGTGCCCATGGCTCAACGTCCTTTTCTCTGACTCTCTGTCCAGAGACCCCAGGATGGACAGTCTGTTAGTCATCTCTGTCAGGGTCACGTGGTAGAGGTCTTTGGCAGCTTGGCCAAGCTTGATTGTTTATTCAAGAGTGGACCAACAAGGGCCAGAGTAAGACAGATTCCTTAAAACTGAAATCCAGACCGCCCTATTCCTTGCTGTAGCCAGGGTCTCCTTCCTACTTCCAGCACATGCGCTGAAATTGAGTTTGCCTGAGCAGCTAGGTATGGAAGCAGTGGCTGGTCCCCAGGCTTCTGGTAGTGATGGATAGGAATGAAGCAATTGGACTACTGGTGGGAGGGGCAAAAGCTACCGTTTCAAAGAAGTGTGACACTTGAGTTCGTGGGCAATCAGGAAGGACTTGGGGATGAAGTGACACAGATATTGGAGGGACTTGGTTTGGGCATGTAGACGGTTCATTCCTTAGAGAGCTTGTAGAGTTAGCAAGAGCAGGAAGGTACCATGGCAAGGGCTATGTGGGGATGGTGCTGTTGGAGTTCTGTAGGAAGATAGAGAAGAACTTCAGGTTTTCCTGGTGGATGCTGGCAAGCCTCTGCAGGGGCAGGTGGACAGCAGGGCTGGGCTGGGCTAGACTGGGAACTGTGTGCAAACTGGGCTGGGAGTCGGGAGAGTGAGACACAGTCAGTAGGTGACTGTCAAATGGGCAAAATGTGCAGAAGCATGTGAACTAGAAGTGTGGTGGGGACAGAAGGAGCATGGGCGTGCTGGCTGTCCCTGCTTGTCATACAAGGCCCCGCTGACCCAGTGCCTTCTCCCCCTCTTATTGAGCCTTCTTTCATCAAGTGTTTACACTCAACATCCTGCCTAAGCCTTCCTGGGAAGGTTACCGGGTCATCCTGTTGCCAGTTCCCATGGTCACCTTAGCTTTCAACTCACTGGCTGGCAAACAGAAGTTAGAGTCTCCTCTCTGCCAGTAACGAATGCCTGTACCCTCCTCAGCCCCCAGATCCACTAGTGTATGGCTTCCCTGCCACCACTCTGGCTGTCCCTCTTCTCTGACTTTGTCTCCTCTTGGAGTCCTTGGGTCCCTCCTCCCTTGCAGCTGTTTTAAATGCTATCTATGAAGTTGTGTGTGGTTATACTTGTCTGACATGCCAGGATTTGAAAGACAGATGCAGGAGGATTGTGAATTTGAGGACAGTCCAAGCTATGTAGCAAGACTCTGTCCCCCAAAACATTAAAAATGAAAATTTACAAACCATAAATACCATTTATGTGTTTTTGACATGAAAATCCTGTGATATCTGGCCTCCCTGGACTCAAACTTCTGGGTTTACTTTCTCCATGGGCTCTCAGTAGACAGCTGACATCATGCTTTATCTACCTCTACTTAGGGCTTTTGCCTTGGGTGTTCCTCAACCCCCAATGCTCTTCTCCAGGCCACATGGCTGGCTCTTCCACTGCTTTGAGGATTTCATCCTGTTTTGTCATGTTATCTAAAATGAGGCCACCTTCACTACCTGTAGCTCCTCTCTGCCGTGGCTCCATTAATAACATCACACACATTGTCTCTATTTACATGCATGTTTGCCTTCGCTTTGATACAGGCTTCATGATACAAGGTGCCTTCTTGCTGTTTTATTGCCTGCATCCTTGGTGCCCGCAATCATGGCAGGTGATAGGAACTTCCCACGTCTGTTGTGTGAATGAAGAAGGCAGGGATGGGGGGCACATCTTGTATTCTTCCTATCTGGGGAGCAAAGATACGTGGAAGGTCATCAGTGGAGTTGCTGGTGTGCATGCCAGGAGGACACAAGGACTCCTAAGGCCAGGTCAAGGAAGAGCAGTTTGAAAGTGGTGTGAAGGACATTTTGAGTTTGAGTGACTTGGGGATATGTCTACTTGGGTACTGGAAATGAAGGGCAGAAGAGAGGTTGGGGCCAGAGGTAGATGTAACTGTCCACATGGAAGCGTAAAGGAAGAGGAGGTAGGGAGAAGGAAGAGAAATGGGGAAATAGCAAGCCCACCAAGAACCACTTTTGTGTGCACATGTGCATTTAGAGAAGAGATATTTGTTGGCACATTTTGAGAGTGAGAGATTAAACAAGAGGGACACAGAAACTTAAGGACTGGCAGCGTCAAGGTTCAACTAAGACGGCCCAATTGGTGAAGGCATCTGCTGTCAAACCTGCTGATTAGAACCCACATGGTACAAGGACAGAAACAACAACTACGAGTTGTTCTCTGAACTCCATGTGTCCCATGCAACAAGCCCCGACCACACCTGAAAATACTCNAAAAAAAAAAAAAAGAACAGGGTGTCTGGCCTAAGGTCACAGGAATCTGGGGGTTCCTGGGCCCCCCACTCAGGTGTGACCATTGCTCTCTTCCTGTTGTCAGCAGCAGACATTTCTCAATGATGAGGCTTTCCACCTCCAAAGCTAATATTTGTCTCCTCTTGATCCAGCATCTAGTGTGTTACTTTTTAACTGGAGCCCAGGGTTCAAAGGCCTGGCTGTTGTTTAAACACTCAGTCTACAAGGATGACATGTTCTCCTTTCCCAACCTCACTGACAAACCAGCAAGGAATGTCCAAGCAAAGAGAAAATGTAGAAAAGGGCAGAGGGCCACACGGAGTGACTGCAGCCCTGCAGGGGGGTCTGGAGAAGGCAGACCCCACGGCAGGGGTCTTAGGAGAGCTAAATGACAGGCACAACCCCAGCTCAGGCTTTCTGACACACTTATTAAATACAAGTTAATATCTAAGATTTGTTATCGACAGAAACTCTTCTACAAATACAACGTGGTGGTGCTCTACCCCGCATCCCCCAGAGTGGAAATTCCACTTTCCCGTCTCTAGGCCACTTGGCTCTTTGCCCTGTTGCACAAATGGGGTGCTCACATGATCCGTAGGAGGCCCTGGCTTCATGCTGGAGGCAAGGGTGACGGGAGGGAGGCCTGCACTCTTGGACAATGTCTTTTCAAGTTATGTAGACATTTCTTGTTTACAATGGATTTAGTGGCTGAAAAAGACCCCCTTGCCCTCAAAACCCTTTCATACTTAGTTTTATGGTAACTAAATGGTGTAACTTTGTTCTTTTTAATTTTAACTTAAGCATCATCTTTAGCAGTTAAAAGAAAACTACTTCTGTGTCCAGCTAATTGGTCACTTACATCTTAGTATAAATGAGTTTATTGGCATTTCCATGGGATGTTTGGTGGAGGAGCCGACAGTCACATAGTAGAGTCATAAGGGAGTGGTAGCCTCTTACCCAGAGACCCTGGATTTCCAGTTCCACTCTGCAAGTTTATTTCCTGATAGGGAATTGGTGCCAACATGGTAATACCATATCAGGCTGATATGGAGATCTGTGAAAGCAGCAGAATCCTGAGAGAGTAAACCCAAGACTCCAGAGACTTGGCGAATGGCTCTGAGGCCACTGTTTCCAGGAGAAAATGTCTCTGCCAGGTCATCCCCAGACTCTACTGCATCTAGCTACAGCTACGGTCTTGCTTCTGACCAGGGGACCCGGGCAGAAGTTTGCTTTCATCCTGCAATCTTCCCAAGGCTCTGTTATCTCACAGGCTGTAGGGTACCCTGTCTTAGAGGATTGTGGAGCTATGAAGGAGGGTGCCTGAGTTCCTGAACGAGCATCTACTTAGACCTGCAAAGGATTGTGGGAAAGTGGCCTTTGTCAAGCCACTTTGACTTGGGGATTGCTTGCTACAGTCTTAATCTGTCCCAGTGAACTCATTTCTTCTTACCTGAGGATCTTCCATGGAGGAGGAAAAGTAAACTGTGATCCAGAAACCTGGAGAACAAGCCACATGACCCTCTAGGCCTGGGAACTCCCACTGCAAGGTGAGTCTAGATTTTAATTCGAAGGCCAAGATCATTGCAAGGCTTCAAAACCTACAAGGTTTTGAAGGTGCTGACTGACCCATTCCATGTGAAATGGGGATTTCCCCCCATTCATGATACTACTACGTGGGCTTCCAATCAAAACAATTTTTTTGAAATATGATCTTGTAGAGATCAACTTGTGTTGAATTTGACACATAGTTGAGGATGACCTTGAACTTTTGGTTCTCCCTGGGATTATAGGCATGCACCATCATATGGTTTTACATAGTTATGGGGACTAAACCTAGGCCCTTGTGCATACCAGGCAAGCACAGCCCCGGCTTACTAAGTTTTATTAGGTTAAGGAATCATATGTACTAACTAGAAAAAAAATCATCAGAATAAATTATACGGTTCTACATGAAACCCTAGCTACAATAACGCTAATACGTAATGGAAATTTAAGACTTTGAGATGTAGGAGTGGAGACTGGCTTGGAGGAGGCACGGAGTGTTCTGAAATACAGTCCAAGTCAGGGCTGGAGAAATGGCTCAGTTAATAAAGTGCTTGCCCTGCAAGCAGGAGGAGATGGGCTCCATCCTTAGAAACCATGGAAACAAAGGCGGAAGCAGGCTGATCTCTGGGGATCGGTGGCCAGCTGCTCTAGCTTAAGTGGTGAGTTCTAGGTGTCTTTAAAAAAAGTAAAGAAAAAGATAGGGTAGGCAGTGCCTGAGGGATAACACCTGCCTGAGGTCACCCTCTGACCTCCACACACACCCACAATCACAGTGTGTGCATATAAACACACATAAAAGAAATGGCCCAAATTCATCTTTTATCTTGGATTTGGTTGAGGAGCCTGCTGGAGTGTTTCCAGGGGCTGTTCTAGGCAGCCACCCAAGACCCCCCTGCCCCGTACCACACGAGTTTCTCTTACTGCACCCTAGTGCTTAGCTTGGGGCTCCTCTTACTCTAGTACCCAACACCCCTGCTGAACTGATTTGTGAGGTGAGCCCTTTCTTCCGAGGACAAAGTTCCTACCAGCATCTGAGCACAGAGTCTACTGCACTGCTGAGAACATCCCCCCAGCTCCCATGCTGCCCTGCTCGCTCGCTCAACAGCTCCTATCTCCAAGGGCTGAGGCCAGCACCTCTGAGGTGGCAAGCGAGAGGTATCTTCGCCAGGGTCTGGGCATCTTACTGGAGTTGGAGGAGGCATTCTCCACCCACCTTCTCAGCAGAACACCCTCCCTGCTCTGAGATCTGCAGCCCGTGGGAAGGCAGCCTGAGTCAGCTTGGGCTTTGAAGGAGAAATGGGCGGGGAGGTACATCAGCAGCACGGGGCACAAGCTGAAGGATGGCATGTGCCATGATTGAAACAGTGGACCTTCTCTCTCCCCAGCTCTGGGTCTGAGCAGACTCCAAAAGGAAATGAGCTTTTTCCATCTCCACAGGCTCTAGTGTGCTATTTGAGTAACTAGCACCAGGTCTTAACTCAGGTTTGACCTTTTCCTAGCCAGGTTAAATATCAGAACATAATCCACAGCCTCCCCACCTCTGGAAGCTGTGCTGAGAAACCAAAGGAGAGAGAAGTGATGCTTGTTTGAATGTGGCTCCTCGGCCAAACCTGGGAACACCTGTGCTCACTGTTGATGTCAGGGGTTATAACATTCTGGAAATGCCAACATCACTTGGCTCTAGCAGCGGGCTAAGGGTCTATCAACCTAGCAACTACACAATAGTGGCAATCTGTTCACCCGTTTCTCTGTAAGAACTGACAGTGGTCCTTCCCACCTGTGCTTGTGTCCCCTCCTGAGCCTGGGTGAGGGGACAGTAGTTCTGGGAGCTGGTGACCACTTGGCAGCAAGTTTATGAAGCTACAGCAAGGGCTTACGACCCCGAGTCCTGCTTGCATGTCACAGGCCAGCAGTCTCTGAGGGACTGGGGTGAGGACATTGTGAAGGCAGGATGGATGGAAAAGGGCTTCCTCCACCCCCAGGAACAGGGAGACTGAATTGGAACGGGAAACCGACACAGGTCTGGATACCCAGGATATCTTTCTGAGACATGCCATGGCTTGGCTGCCAATGTCATTTACTCTCCCAAAGTCTAGCGCACACTGGAAAGTAGCCGTGAACTCAGTCACCTTTCCAGATATGGAGTAATAGGATCGTGCTTTTTGTATCAAGCTGGCAATTCTTAGGCTTAATAAACCTAAGGCAAAGATAAAACCTAGAATATGGATGAAGGCAAATGAACTTCCTATTATGCTTATCCCGTGTGTTCAGGGAAGACTTCATCCCTAAGGTAGGACTGCAGTCATTCAAACCTTTGACACGATTAAAATGGCAGACTCTCGAAGCAGCTTTAAATCAGACAACCCATAATACTTATGTAGGAAATGTTCCAGCTTTCATAATTCTTTATTAAATATTTGACAAGTGGCGTCACTGCTTTACAACATCTTTCTTCACTTTGTCACAGTTTTTCATTTGCTGTCAGGAAAACAAGCTACAGTATCTCTTTAGCTCTCTCAAGAAGAAAGAGAAGGATTGACCGTGAAACTTTGTGTGTGTACCAGATTCAAGCTAGGTTAAAGTTCTCCGGACTGGGAAAGCGAGCATCAGTCACTAGGCTGTCTTAGAAAAAACATCAAGGTAGTTTGGTTTTGACCACTGTATCAAATAGCACTCAGCTTTGTTAGGGGGTGGGGTTAGAATAAAAAGTTAAGAAACACCGAGAATTCATTCGGGATGCTTGAAACTCTTTTCACCTTCAAAGTCACTTTTAAAAAAATGTTTCATTTGATAACAGGTCCCAAATTTAGAAATGACAGCAAGCTAATACCTTCCTAGGGTTCTCTGGGACGCCGAGGGTCAGAATTCTCAGGATGTGGAGAAAACTGTAGACGGGACTAAAGCTCTCATTCCCTTTTGAATCCAGATTGCTCCTAAGGTGTAAAAATGCTATACAAATATATACAGATATATCTGGACAGCATAACACACATATAGGTGTGTAGGTTACATCTGGGGTAGCAAAAGGAAGAACAGAGTCACAAGAGTTGACATGAAGGAAATCACGATAACGCAGGTAAAAACCAGTCTGAGTATGAGGTGCAGACCGGCTTACACAAGAACAGACATTTGTCAACACAGGCTATGGTCACAGGAAAGGCTTTCAATACATCGAGACACAGCGGAGGGAAAGCGGGACCTAAGAGGTCGCACACCAGCAGATGCCCTTCAAGTCCCACCGCTGCGCCTTATGAATATGAAACCAGGAAAGAGACATGCTGCTTCAAACACGCGCTTGGTGCGTTAACATTTCAAATAAAGGAGAGATGCTGAGTGAGAAGTTTTCTTGGAAGATTTCATTCCAAATAGAAAGCTACCCCTTTCCTAGAGAACCCTAGACAGGCTCACGTCCTAATGCGACAGCTTTTTCTCTGACACACTCTGGGATGGAGCGCATACACAGGCATATATACACTGTTCATTAAGGCTTATAGAAATTAAAAAAGTGGTTCAATGTATATCACATTTCTACCTGGTTTTAAAATCTAAGATACAAAGTGGAGTTTATAAGTTTTTTTTAAACATATCCTAGTCCTGAAATTGGCAGTTTTGACATGACTTAGGATATACCCCAATACATGAAAGAGACAGAGGTAGCATGTGGTCTTCTGGGAGCCAGATAGGGAAGCAGGGCAGGCAGTGACCCTGCACAGCAGCACCCCTACTGGCCAGGAAGCGAATGACAACAGTTAGCATCCTCTTCCATTACTGAGATAGTTGAGAGCCACAGACAAAGAGCTAGTTCAGCGGGGATGGTCTGGGCAGCTGTTGAACCCAGACTTTCTTTGTAGACTTTCATATTTCAGAGGTGCAATGAGAGACTATCAGGAGAATAGAGAACACATTAGAGGCTGCTGCACAGGAGCCTGACTCTCAGAACAAACTGGAATCTGGCAAGACCTAGAGCCACAGGTCATGCGAGATGCAGAAGCTTTAAATTATTTTGCGGCCCACTTCCACAAGTCTGCTGCTGAGCCTTATGGGGGGAAAAGATACAAGTCAAGTCACTTTATATCATTTTTAATCTGAATGTCAGGATTCTCTGGGGTAGCAAAAGGAGTCTCCTGCTTCAGGTCCTTGGAAACAGAATTCTTTATCTTATCCACCCCCCCCTTCCCGCCCCCAGCAATGGGAATCAGATCTACGGTTAGATACATGCTAGGCAAACACTCTGCCACTAAGCCACATCAGCCCCGAAACAAAAACAAATACAGATCTCTGGTTCTTGTGATCTGCTAGAGGAGCGGTCGCAGAAGGTAGAGATCAGTGTTTTAGAAGAACACTGAGGACACCTAGAATAGACCAATGCCTACGGTCACCGGCTCTGGAGTCAGGAGGCTAATCCAGGCCTAAACCGTGAACTAAAAGGGGCAGGGAGGGAAACACAAGACAGCCGCAGGATGCTCAAAATCATTCCACAGGGAAGAGTCCTGGAACCCACTCTGCAGCCTCAAGGTAAATGATCCACAACCATGGTTTGCTGCAGCTGGCTGCAGAGGTCAGGCCCGGAGAATGAGCTGCCTCCTGGCCCTTAGGGACAGCATACTCTCCATGGCCATTTACAACTATCGTACAAAGATGACCAAGCACGGGCATCACGATCTGGAAACAAGACATCAGGCGTTTCAGGCAACAAGTGAAACCTCACAAACCGTATTACAGTGAACGGTAATTTTACTTTCTAACTATCCAGTAACAGCTGCTAAAACCTGAAGTATGGACCAATGAACTGAGGCATTATTCACAATGACCTGCCTTTCAAGTACTCTCAGGAGTGTATTTCGATAGGTCTTTCCCGCTCTTGGCTTAGAAATGACCCTCCCCTCCCTATACTTTTAATTAAAAAAGAAATCACATATGGGTTAGGTCAAAGGACAGCTTACAGGAGTCAGCTCTCTCTTCCCATCAGGTGGGGCCCAGGGATTAAACTCAGTCTGTCAGCCTTGGTGACAAGCACCCTGATGCACTGAGCCATCCTGATGGCCCTTTTGGCGTTGATTTAAAATGCAGAATGACTACGTCGTATCTAGTGAATGACGTGGCTCGATCTAGAACCTACAGAATTCTAGAACCCCAGTTCTTAGAGCAGATTTTGGTTTCTCCTTCAATCAAAATACACTGCTCAGCTTGGGCTTTGGCACTCTTTGTAACAGAGAGATGGTTCTGGACGTGGAAGGTTGTACAACAACAACAACAACAACAACAACAGACCCCCGCCCCCAATATCTGGTAACTACAGAAGGTATCTCACCAGAAAGCAAGAATAGAGTGTTAATTGTTTTGTAATTACTCGATAGCACGAGGAAAGAAGCTGAAGCTCAGTTTGGCAGGATGCTACACTCTGTGGCTTCACCCACCAAGAATGTCCATGGCTTCTTCATGGCACCCAGGGCTGTGTGAACACGAGCAATTTCTTACACCGAAGGTTCTTCTTACATAGCAGAGACCGCAGTCTTTTTGTCAATATTCACGACTGGCAAGAGATCAAAATACCCCGTATCCCCTCACTTCCAGGACAGGGTCTAGGACAACACAAATTCAAGGGACAGCAGGGGTGCTCAACTCCCATGCTGCCTCAGGCATCTTCTCAGAATGCAACAGAATTCTGCAACAGAGACTTACAAACGGCAGACACCCACATTTCTCTACCATTGCCAACCAGGCTGCTCGAGCTCAGTAGATCCCACTGGGTCTTCTAGCTCACGTTTAAACTAGCACACAATACACGTGACCTGGGTGGGGAGGGGGGCAGAGCACAGTATCGCAGCATGCAAAATAGGTGATTATGTCACACAACTTGGCCAAGTGTATAGTAGGCAAATCCTTGCTGTTGAGTAGAAATTACAAAGCAGTTGGAGAAGACTGGTGTTGAGAGGCTCAGCATTATATCTGGGTTCACGAGCAGCTTAATTCACAATTGATAGATACTGCACCAGCCAGATGTGTGCAGGGAGGAAGAAACACAAACATCACATGTAATGTTTATGAGGAAAAAATGAAAAAAAAAAGCAAACAGATATGACCTGCATAAAGTGCCTTTGGAATTGCCACAGTTACAGCAAGAATGGGTTATTAGCTACTGTTTTAGCCAACGGAGACAGAAGACGACTGACTCTGGCTTCCTCAGTTTTGAATTGAGCAACGCCATTGGTAATGTCTCTACAAACACTAAGGAGAAAATAGAGTAAGAAGAGGCTGTTCGACAACAGGAGGGGTTAAGGGTTTCTGATGCAAAATGACAGTCCAACCCTGTCTTGAATGTGTGATGGCACATGTCAATACTTCTAAGGAACAATGGTGTCATTCCTTTCAAGTTAACACAAAGATATCATGCTATTTTACAGTTCTTCCAGCCTGTACCTAGTATCTAAGTTTGTACAAAAAAGACGGTAATATCCAGTTTATTTTTATTCTGAGCATGGAAAAAATTGTTATGCTTAGCGCTCTATTTGAAATTCTTTCCACGTGTTGGTCTGTAGAATGCTTTTGGAGAAAAATTAATCTTCCAATTCTAATAAAGTAGAGGGTGGGAGTGTCAAAGTTCTTCAAAAATAAAAATGTCACTGACATTAAGCTTGATATGAAATTCAAATACAAAAAAATATGCTCACTTTTCCAAGTACATGAGACATCTTTAATTGTAATGAAATAAAATCTGAAAATCAGTCTAAATCATTTTTAAAAAGTAAACATGAGTTGTAATACTATACCTGTAGTGTGATTAATTCCATTCATTGTCATTAGAAAGTATGCAAAATATTTATTAAGGGCTTTGCCTGCAGAGGCACAACATAAATAGAACAAGTCCTCCTGAAATGTAATCAGAGTACACGTTAACCAGTTGAGAATTGGTGGTGAAGGGGCGGCACTCGAGCCGGGACTGGGTTCTCTGGCGGAACTTGGGCATGGCCCGGACAAGCTGGGCTCCAGAGCCAGGTCAGGCAACTGCTTCTGCCACCGGCTCTGCAAAAGTCTGCTAGGCAAATGCAAAAGTGCACGCAGAACTTGCTGGAAGGACAGTGCCCCCAACACAGGAGGCCTTAATCCACCCCTTCAAAGCCTTGGGCGTTCTCCACAGCCATGAGAAGTTTCTCCCGCAAATCTTCAAAGGTTTCGTATGGAGGTAAATCAAGGCGATTAAAGCTGTCAAAGGAATGGAAAATGGGGGTGAGTGGCCGCCATTTTTCTTGCCATAGTAGCATGCTCTTGTTTTGGCTAATGGGTATTGGCTGTTTGAGCAAGGGAATTATTAAAAAGAAAAAAAAGTCACACTTTTATTACCCAAAGCCAAATTCTAGTTAGGAAAGTGTCCATGCCAAACAGGTTATACAATCAACGGGGAAAAGAAGAAAGCCTTTCAACTGTGCATGATTCCTCTGTGGCCTGGAAGGAGACACAAAGCACCAACATCCACAGAGAGACTAAACATGTGGGTTGCCGAGATGGCTCAGTAAATACAGGGGCTTGCAGGCAAGCCTGGTGACTTGAGTTCAATGTCAAGACACCACATAAAGGTAGACGGAGAGAATCAGAGTAGTCTCTGACCACACTGGTACCATATGTACCCCATCCTACACACACACACACACACACACACACACACACATACACACACTGCACGTTTTAATAATAATTAAAAAACCCCTTTTTAAAAGAAAACCATGGAGCATGAGGCCTGTACAATTCAGGAATGATGGATGGACTGTTTCTTACACTATCACTGGTCCATCATGCCCGAGCCAAGGGCTCTTCTGTAGGTGTGAAGCAGGTTAAGGTTATGTGTTCTGCACATGCAGATCCCTAAACAAGGAGGTCCCACTCCTAGGAACAGTCCAGACCCCAGGACAGAGCTCAGGCTGCCTGAGTTTCAGAAAGCTGAACCCCCTCTGCTATCCAGTTGGCCACCAGCGATGTTCAGAGAGAAACAACTCAGAGGACTTCAGCTGGGGTGGGGCTGGCACAGGTCACCCCTCAACACTGAAGTTTTTAGATCTAGATGGATGGCCTCTGCAAGAAGTCAAGCCCACCTGTTTACGGGTCAAGCTCAAATCCTGTCCCTGCCGTCTTGGTCATCTTCACCTCTATGAACCTGTCTGCTCAGATGTAAAAAGGAGAGACTATCCTCACAGGAGTACGGGAGGTCAATCAGAATATATGCAGAAGGGGCTGGGAGCCCAGGCTCCAAAGATGGCGGCTAGGGCAACTCATCCAGTTTCCTGAGTATCCACTCTGTCTTACCCAGTTCAAGAGCATTTGAAAGGGCTGTGAGCCCTATAAAGAAGCTGTCTGAACTCTGCAGACATCCTCCCCTTGGATAAGAACTGTGGACGGTGCCTGCTCTGGATGGCCAATTTCGGTCTCAAATCAGCACGCATGTCAGCAAGGACCACACAGGCAGTGACCACACTGCTCCAAGCGGTCACAAATGATCCTTCTGGCGAGGGAAGGGCATCCACCCCACAGCAGCCAGCTCCTCCACTGCCAGCCTTCACAAAGGCTCTTACAGGCATTGTGGGTGAGAGAGGGTGTTCACATCAGCTCAGCACAGCCAGCACAGGCTTTGGACCCTCACTGTGATGTAAAAGGCAGGGCCATACTCCCCTACTTTCGCCAGAGGAAAAGCCTGTGCAGAAACCTGGGACCCCAGCTAAGTTTGGACTGAAAGGAGCTTGCTGATGTTGCTTTGAAACCTACTGGGCCATCTCTGTGTCTGTGCTGGGTGTCATGTGACTCCTCTGAGCTAATTCCCGAGGCGTCTTCCTCCCTCTCCAGCCAGAGAACACCTTCTGATGATGTAGCCCATGGGTAACTCACATGTACAGACCATGAATAGAAGGCCTTTGAAACTGGGGCTGCTATGGGGAATCTTGTCCTTAGTTTTATTTTTTTAAACATTTATCGTATGCATGTGTGTTTAGTATAATATGCATGTGGCGGTCAGAAGACAATCTGCTGTAGTTGATTCTCTCCACCATGTGGGTCCCAGGGCTCTAACTGAGGTCATCAGACTTAGATTCCTTTATGTTTATGCGCCTGAGTGTTTTGCCTCCATGGATGTGTGCCACGTGTGTGCCTATGAAAATCCAGTCTCCTGGAACTGGAGTTACAGACGGCTGTGAACCACCATGTCAGGACTGGGAATCAAATCTGAGTCCTCCGCAAAGAGCGACAAATATCCTTCGCCACTGAGCTCTCCCTCCGGGCCCCAAGGAGAATGTGTCGCTTACCATGTGTGAGCTCTGGGTAGTTTTTCAGGACTGCCCCATTGCTCTATTGTAAACAGCTGAGGACCATTGGAACCTGGGCAAACCAAGAAAAAGACACATCAACAGGGCTTGAAGCAGGAGAACCAAGTTCTGGGCTTGGGGGAGGGCCTTAGTGGAAAGGGGAGGGGTGAGCATCAGGGTGGGGCCTAACTCCCCAGGTGAGTCCTGTAGGAACTCCTCAGGTCCTACTGCTCAGTGCTTGGCCTATCTCCTCTGCAGCACAGAACTGGACCAGGAGTGGCAGTAATGGCACACGCGCAGGAGCTGTGGCCTCTCTACTTCAGGGGAAAGTAATGCACCATGAGCCTTAATGTGCAGAACAGAAAGAGGCCTCTCGTCTGGGGGTGGGGGTCCTTCAATGGACCAGTTTCGATCATGTGGGTGATTCTGAAAATCTGGTTTTAAAAGCTGAACAAAAAACCCTGAACTATGGGGGGGGTAGAAATGAAGAAAAGAGACACCTTCAGGCTCCCTGTACAAACACTGCCCCACCCCTGCCTCTGTTATGCGTCTCCATGGGTCTCGATGTTACTGACACAGTTAAACTGGTCTGGAAAGGGGCCAAGGTGGCAGGATGCTGCCTGTGTGGGTCCTCACAGGAGGACAGAGGCATCTGGGACATGCCACACTCACCATAAAGTTCGGCAAATCCATTCATGGGTACTCGGGAGGTGCCTGTGACAAACTGTAGTAGCCGGATCCGCTTCTCAGCATCCATCAGAAGCACAGCCTGCCAGAGGCAGAAGGTCATGATGTCACCATGCAGCACACACTGTCATGATGTCACCGTGCACCATGCACTGCCATGATGCAGGCAGACAACTAAATTCTCATTTACACTGCCGCGGAACCACCTCTACTGCTGACTCTGCAAAACGGCACCACTGCCTCCCTTTTGATGGTTGCTACAACCCAGCCTCTCTAATCTTAGAGCATCGCGGGGTCTTTTTTTCTTTTGTCAAAATAAATGGTATAAAAAGAAAACTCTTTGATGGCCTCAAGCTTAGGTTTCTGGGTTTGAGGCCTGGTGTCTCCTTGGAGCCATTTCTAACCAGGCAGTGTTCCAGAAGTGTCTAAAACAAGGGGAAGCCAGGTGATGTGGCCACAGAAAGTTCCCAAACGACACCTGACAAACAGAAGGAAACCCAAGGCAAAAATGGGTCTCGGAACCAGTCTGTGTGCCTCCCAGATCCTAACTGCTGCAGAAACCAAACCAGCCTATCTGGACATGCAATTTGATCTTCTATAATGCAATCCAAAATCAAAGCCAAGTTCTAGATTTTGAAAATTCTGATTTTTTCTTTTTCAGGTACTTTTACTGGTACTTGAAATATTAATAACAGATTTAGAAGTTAAAACTCATTGGCTGATTTCTGCTCATTTAAAAAAAAGTCAGCATCTGCCAGTTTTAGTGGCACACATCTTTAAATCAAGCACTTTGGAGGCAGAGGCAGGTGAATCTGTTTTGAGGCCAGCCAAGGCTACAATTTAGGCGGTCCCAGAACAGGCTGTACATCCTGGGCCAGACTCATGCTTCCAATTCTCTTTCTCAGTCTTCCAAGTACTGGGCTTACCAGCAAGACCTGGGAGTGTAGGTATATCCAACCATGCAGGGCTGATTCCTTTTTTTTTGTATGCAAATTATCTTTTAATATTTTTTTTATGTTTAGTTTACTGTCTTTGCCAAGCCTTTCCCGAGCCCAACAGAATACAAACATTGGCCCTCAAGACAGTAAATCAATTTAACTTGCATCTTGGGTTGTAAGATATATCAATCAAAATAGTTATCGGAATAAAAAAACATGTTGAAACCAAGTGGTGGTGGTGCACGCCTTTAATCCCAGCACTTGGGAAGCAGAGGCCGGCGGATCAATCTCTGCGAGTCAAAAGCCAGCCTGGTTCACAGAGCAATTTCCAGGACAGCCAGAGGTACACAGAGTAAGCCTGTCTTGAAAAATCAAAAAAAAAAGTTGAGAAAATGATTTCTACACGTGGATGAGCCAGCTTGAAAGCATGACTATTCCCAAAGATGCTCCCGTTCTGATTTCCCCCAAGAGGCCTGACACAGCGCTTAGGACTTTTGCCCTGATTTGGGGGAAGAAGCCCGAAGCAGAGGTGGGGCTGAGAGAGCTGTAGTTATTTACCTTCCAGAACCACTGGATGACAGGATGGTTGGGGCAGTAGCCATTCTTGTAAATAGAATGCTGTCTCCAGTCATTCACATCAACGTCGCCCAAGCCGCACATCAGCAACTAGGAAGGAGATTTACCAGATGTAAGGGAGGTGGGATATGGAAGTTGAGAACTCTTTCTTCTCTGTGCTGGCGTTTGTCACCAGACAAGCAGGTAAGCCAGCAGTTCAAGAGAGCCAAAGAATGCAGATGCACGGGTTGCACTTCCCCTGACACTAACATCAGTTGGGAGGGGGGGAGAGAGAGAGAAGGNGGGGGAGAGAGAAGGGGAGAGAGAAAAAGGGGGAGAGAAGGGGGAGAGAGAGACAGAGAAGGGGGAGAGAGAGACAGAGAGAGAAGGTAGAGACAGAGAGAGACAGAGAGAGAGAGAGACTTCTCAACTGACTTGCATCTTGCATGCAAGGCCATGCCATTTATACTGGAACACATAGTTTCCAGTTTGCATGCTTTAGGCACAGTGCTGCATTAGCAGATGTACAAGGTCCTGGCTGCTACTTGTACAGATATCTGAATTGGTCCCTATGACAGCAAGAACTCATCTCCCCCAGATGGGTCAATTCAGGTGACAACAAATGACCTCATCCTTCCAGCATCCTGTGGGCACCCAGGCAGGAACTGGTCCCCTGCCAGTGCTTAGTCTACAGTCTGTTCTTACAATAGGAGTTTCCAATGAATATGATATTCTCAAGGAAGAACTAAAATACAACAGGAAGAAAAATTATTTCTAAAGCCTTAAAATTGATTCCTAGGCCTCCCTGGGACCAGCCTGGCTGAGTCATCTTGGGAGGCTGTTCACATCTCACAGACTCTACAGACCTGTGGTGCCTGTGACACAGAATTTCTATGACACTCATCTCGAGACTTCTGCTTTAAATTCTCTGAGACATGCTTTGCTGGACATGGGCTTGGAGAGAACCGCTGTGGACAGATGCAGCCTCCGTCCTTCTGGGCCTCGACACAACCCAAGGTGAGATGTGAATTCAGTTTTCAAGTTTCTCTCTCCCTCATCTACACCAAAGCTGAGACAATAGTACACTCCCTGTTACTACCTGGTGGCCTCCTGATGGTTCAACACAAGCCACTTCAAGTTCAAGGTCACATCTCCTTTACAGACTCTGGAGAAGGTGTACAGCTCTAGGGTGACCAAGGTGAAGACTGGGAGGCAACAAGGGGCACTGGGTGGGCTTGGTTATGCAAGTATATCACTGTCCTAGAGGGCTGCAGGGAGCCAGGCTCCTCCAGTGACACCACAGTCTTCTTTGCCTGAGCACTGGGCTATGCATCCAGTGCCACTAGAAATGCCTACAACTGCCCTATCACAGGCAACAAATCTATTTGACTATTATGATTGCTAGCCTTCTCAGATTAGAAGACTGACCTCACAACAGAGCATTTAATATGCCATGTGTCAGAGAATACAAAACCATCATTTGCAAAATAAGGAGATAATTAAACCATCATTTGCAAAATAAGGAGATAATTAAAATCATCTACTTTATATAAAATATCATATTGATAACACAAACCTCCAGTTCATTTTCATCAAAAATTTTAATCAAATCGATTGGAAGAAGTTCTGTAAATCCCTGAAAGAAAAAGATAAAAACATCGTAAGCACTTTTTTTTTCTCTGAAAAAGAACAATTTCATGGGTGGAATAAACTTGTGGTCAGCCAGAGAAGGGTCACTCTTTACTGCTGGCTCATGCGGCGGCGATACTGTCAGGTGACCACAATCCCAATAAAAGCACGTCATGCACAGGAGCCTGAAACGCACACAGCCTAGAGCCTTCCCGTGCTTGCACAGGAGCCTGAAATGCACACAATCTAGAGGCTTCCTATGCTTGCACACTTTTTGAAACACCGTGATACTAGCGATACTGAAGGCAGGTAGATTGCAAAAGCAAGTTATGACACACACTTGTGAGTCAGTGTGTCCTAAAATGTACAGACCATAAACGTGTAAGAGACACATTTAAAAATAGCTGAAGGCATGGGTGGAGGAGAGAAGCAAGCAGCATGAGCTGGCACTGAGAACTGATAGAAAAGCAAGCCAGGCTCTGTCCTGGGCTGTCATTAATCAGGAGGTGACCCAGGAAGAGATTCTAGACACTGTGGGTCCTGAATGCTGGGCAGGGCTGGGACTCTGTTTCCCAGGACTTTCCTTAAATACAGAGCAGAAGGTACCAGAGCCAAGTTCACCATGGTATCTTATGCCTCCCAGGGCCTGGCACATGTGCACTTCCTGCTCAGGGGTGGACTGTCTTCACGATGTGCAGGCCACTGAGCTTAAGAGGATTGTTCCATGAGAGTGGGCCCTAGAAACGACCACCATGGGCTTTGGGCTTTCCCCTTCAAAATTCATATATCTATTGTGTGTGCGTGCATGTGTGCACTGGGGGTTTGAACTCAGGTGGTCAGATTTCGAGGGAACAAGCATCTTTACTTGCTGAGTCATCCCACCTGCCCCTCTTGTTGCTTTTAAATAACTAATTAAAAAGAAATTTCACTTTTGCTAACACGAACCACTTTTTATGGCAAAAATACAAAAACAAAAACAAAACCCCACCACCTGAAGGGGTTGGGGAAAGTCCCCTGTGGTACTCGTGGAAGAGGTAATGACTTCATTCCATCACAGGGACAAAGTTGGTATTTGGATGTAACATAAAATTCCCAGAGAGAATCTGTGGGAAGTTTAGTGTCACAAAGGGTAGGGCTCTGTAGGGAAAGTCAGAACGCCTGGGTTGGGCAAGGCCTGAAGGAGAGGACACTATTTTCGGAAGAGTAGCAGGCAGCTCCTCCGAGTACTGCTAGAACTTCAAGGTAATGGCTTCAGACCAGTATGAGAAAAGTTCTGCTTAAATATAGTGGAAATACTAGTTGGGATGGCTCAGTCAAAAAAGGTGCTGATCATCAAGCCTGAGGACCTTAGATCCATCCCTGGAACCTACATGGTGGACAGAGACAACCAACTCCTCATGTGTGTGCACACATACAAATAAATAAATTCCAAACCAACAAACGAGTATAGGTGGAAGCCAGGCGGTATGATCCTAGCAGGCAGGAGGTTGAGTCAGGATTGCCATCAGCTCCAGGACAGTATGTGCCATAGAGACACTGTCTCAAACAAGCAAGCAACAATGCACTCAGACCATTAAAAGGGAGAAAGGCAAAGCAAGAGAACGCTTTAAAAAAAAAAGATGGCAGAGCATCATGGAACAGTCCCACCTTGGGAAATAGCCAACAGGGTGAGTCACCTGTGCTGGCCTTCTGCACTCTGTCCCAACCCTGACCCCATTAGCTGTGCTTACCTCCAAAAAGGCATTCATTTGCTTCTGGACCCTGTTCACGAATCTCCACTGGATGACTAAGCTGCAAGAAAAAGAGGAACATACTTAGCCACCTCTGCAACAAATTGGCACCAATGTGGTTGACTAAAATCCACTTAAAACCTGAGAGGGCTTGCAAAGGAATTCTAGACACTAAAAAACAAAGTTTAGCCGCATTGTTTTTTTCCCAAATGGGCTTTGCTTGCAGGCGGCATGCTGTAGCTCCTTTAAGAGAGGTTTTCCTGACTCAGCAGTAGCAAGAAAAAAGCCGCGGCCATTTTAAAATGCCAGATTTCTGGGTCACGCTGCCAGTGTGACCTTTGGCGCTCTCAGGAGACCAAGTATTTGAATAGGGTTTGTGAGCAATGTGCTACGGTTTTCTTGGTGGCAACAGGGACCAGTTGTGTGCCTAGAGATGGGGCAATATGCATGGCTCTTGGAGGTGGTGAGCAACTCCACCATGCTGGATTGGGTGGGGCAAGCAGGCAGTGCCATATTTCCCCTAGCAATGGTGCCGCTTAAGTTCATAAGAAGCGCTTAGCATTTTAAGAAGCACTTCTGGTCAGAAAATAATTACAGATATACAATAAAGACAAATTCAGATATAAAAGAACTCTAAATGAGTCACAGTGTTGGATAAATATATGCAGGCTTGAGAGAGAGAAGAAAATGAGTATAGAGAGTCATAAAAGGAAGTAAATAATTTAGAAAAAATGAAACAAAGACTTTAAAGAGACAGAGAGTACAGTCTTAGATTAAAGGAGTAAAGATAATAAAATAAATATTAAAAAGTAATAGAGTGAAAACAAGCCACATAAAGATTAAATAAGCACAGAGAGTCTGGATTACGTATATTATGTTTTCTTTAAATTTTTTGACTGTGAAGGAGCTAAGTAACCAACATACATACTTTAAAGGTATC
>LOJH01000478.1:40069-52019 GCA_001685095.1 Ellobius talpinus | reverse complement strand
TGTGTTATGTGTATGTGTGTGTGTGTGGTGTGAAATCTGCTGATATGAGTGTGTGGGGAGTGTGCACCTGGCATGTGGAGGCCAGAGCAGGACATTGGCTGTCTTCCTCTATCACCCTCTGCCTTGTCTCTTGAGGCAGGGTCTCCCACAGGAAGCTCACCGATTCAGCTAGGCTGGCAGGCCACTCAGGATCTGTCCTCCTCTGCCCCACAATGCCAGGGTTACAGGCATGTACAGCCATGTCCAGCTTTGAACATGGGTGCTGGAGATTCAAACTCAGTTCCACATGCTTACAGAGCAAAAGCTCTTACCCCGTGCGCCACTTCCACCCCCTGGACATTGTTAAAGATGACTGATTCACTGTGTTCCCTGTGGGAGCTTCTCCTCAGCTCCTCCCTGTTTGTGACTGTGCCCTGAGCTGGGGTGTGAGACTCTGAAAAAGAGACAGAAGTGCCCTCCCTCCCTTCCTTCTCTCTCAGTTCTGTTTGATCTAGAGGCTGAGCTGAGGAGAGAGGTGAAGGTCACAGATTCTGGCAAGCCAGCGAATGTAAGAAGAAGCTGGTTGGTATTTGCCTTATCAGGAAGTTTCCAAGGGCTTCCGAGAACCGTGGGGGTGCTGGGGCTGGGGTCAGGAAAGGGCAGAAGCATTCGAAGACTGGGTTGCAGACTCCCACTGCTGAAAGAAATCTCAGAATTCAGTTGGTGCAGTCTCTCTGCCACAGTATGTCTTTGCCAGGGTTAGTGTGGAGCTCAGACACAATCATGAGAATCGTGGAGACAAACTGCCTGTATGAGGCTCCCTAAGGCCATCTGCCACTGCCTGCGAGGATCCTGAAGCAGTATCCCTTTACCAGAGGAGGATACAGTGGCAGAGACCTGTTTGTGGCATGCTAAATCCTTACGCTAGACCTCAGCCTAGCCCTTTCATCTATTGGAGAATGACTTCCCCCAGAACGGAGGGTTTGCCATGCATCTTCTTCCTGATGTATACCCTCACTGCAGAGGTCAGGACGGGGGTGACTATGAAAGACCTCAGGGTCAGAAATACACCTAGTGAGTGATGCTGACTGGAGAGCCAGTGTGTGACAAGCAGCTGAGCCTCTAATGCAGCCAGCATCCTTACTGGGCCTTCTCTCCCTACGGGGACTGCCAGTTAGAGGATGTGGCCATGCTTCACCGGTTCAGCTTGGCTGCCTGCTTGCTGCTCTCATAAGACCAAAGCTAACGAGAATCCCTCCCTTAGGTCAAACTTGTCCTTCCTCTAGAGCAGTGTCTCAGCCTCCAAACCTCCATGGCAGACGAGAGTGATCCCAGGAAACCAGACGACAGTTCGAATCAATATTTTGAAGCACACAGATATTAGCTTAGCTGTAGTGGAAGATAGCTTATTGCAGGGGTCATGGAAATGGCTCAGTGTGCAAGAGTGCTCACTGTGTGCATGAGGATCTGAGTTCAAACTGCCAGCACCCATGATAAAACCAGGCATGGCAACATATGCTTGTGACCCCAGTGCTGTGTGAGAGAGGCAGGAGGAAGGCACACACACACGCACACACACACATGATAGCACATGCACGTGTGCGCACACACACAATCCTATTAGAGCAACTAGGAGTCAGGGGTGAGTGGTCTTACTTTGACAGTCATTGGTACCCTCCCATCTATGTCTCGTGTGTGGGTGAGCATTCCAGTGCCCAGTATAAGATGGACGAATCGTTTTGGCTCTCTGTTCCCACAGGGCACTGAGCCAATGAGATGATAATCTAACCCCACACACACACTTGGGGACCCCAATTGCAGGTTTATTATTACAGCTTCTCCCCTTGAGGTATGAGAGTTCGATTCCTTCCTCAGGTGTATCTCCCAAGATCAGGACCCCAGAGTTGAGTTCTACCCTTAGTGCCTGCCTGAGAGCCACCCTGCAAAGTACTTACTGGATTTTCTTGGTGAAGTTCTTGGAGACAATACCACCTTCCTGCTGCTTCTCTTCATGTTTGCCTAGAAGACAAAAGCATCGTCATGTGTCAGGATCTATATCCCTTGGGCCTCATTCGGGATTTGGGCTTGAATTCAAATCCTGCCCTGCTGTTGCCTTCTTTGGTAGCTTAGGAGTGGTGTGGCCTTCAGGCTTTGTTTGGCATAGAGACTCAAGCCCACCTCCCAAGCTGGCAGAAGCTGGGCTAATAAGATGGGCAGCAAAGAGGAGGACATTGGTGGTGTTTTGTTGACAACTGCTAAACAGAAACACTTATTCCCTAGCTTCCAGCTTCACATTTAACTTCCAGCCCGTACCCGGCAAGCAGGTCCCAGGAGCTGGCATCGCAGATCTATCAGCGAGGTAGAAGGGAGAAACAAAGCTAGGGCTTCTTGGCCACCTAGCACCCTTCCCTGGCTCTTGGATCAACTTCTTTCTCCTGTTGTTACTGAAGTGTAAACTAAGGTCCCAGAGTAGGTTCAAGGTCACCCAGAAGGTGCATGGCTGCTCTAGTCTTTGACCAGTACTCACTGGGTCAATGCCAAATGCTGTGACCTCCTGCCCCTCTGCCCTTGGATTTACAGCGAGCCTTCTACAACACTTTATCCAGCCCGGAAATAATGCTTTCATCTGCTGGACACCCACCCTCTCCTAAGGGACCTCTCCTCAGAGAGGGAGCCACAGAATCAGAGAGGCAAATTCCACTGCCACGCCTCTTAGGGGCTCCTTCTCCCAATTATGGAGATAAAGATGAAATTACAAGGTTCATACCAAGCTGGCTTTTAAACTGCAGTACACACAGCAAATCGTGATCCTCAACTCTCCTCATTCTTCATCTTCTTTTTTTAAAATAGGGTGTCTTAAATTTCTCTTTAAGCAAACATGGTTAGAGCTTGGCTCAGCCACCTGTCAGCACCTGTCTTTTGCACACTCCACTCCTTTTTGAGGTCACATTTCAGAGTCCAGGCCCCACATTCACACTCAGGAGGCCTTCCTGAGGAGCTTCAGAACCCAGACTATAAATACCCAGAGGGAATGCAGCATTTTATGGAGGTCCAAACTGTCTTAAACTCATCATTTACAGGTGATTGCATTAGTAATACTTTGTGCCGTTAATCATTCCTTTAATAACCTTTTCTGATTACAAGATAATGCATATGTATGTTAGAAAGTGTAGGAAATAAATTTACAAAAAAACCACAAACACCCATAGTCCCCTCCCCCTCCCCAAGGCTATCATGAATAAAGTGTTTACATCTCCAGACATAGAAAATGCTTCTTAAAAATGTATGGATTTTCTAGAAAGCAGTCATACATCACACATCCTACCAAAGCGATCATTCTGTGCACCAGTTGGAAATCTGTTCTCATCTGGCTGAGAAGTTATGATTACTTGTCCATTCTCCCCAAATACTCTTGGACAGTATGAGTGTGTGTGTGTGTGTGTGTGTGTGTGTGTGTGTGTGTTGGGGAGACCACAAAGTAATATTGAATGTCTTTCTCAATTGCTTATCCGCCTTGCTATTTTATTGCCTGTTAAATTACCTTATTAATTTTGTATGTTTGGTATGGGTCATGTGCCACGGAAATCAGAGGACAGCTTGCTGGAATCAAATGTGGATGGCCAGGCTTGGGAGCAGGTGCCTTTCACCCGCTGAGCCATCTTGTGGGGCCTCCACCTTCGATTTTGAGACAAGGTCTCTCACGGCACCTGGAGCTCACCGAATGGTTTTTGCTGGCTGGCCAGAAAGTACCTGGGATCCTCTTGCCTCCGCCTCCCCCGCGCTCAGCTACAGTGCCCAACTTCTATGCAGCTGCTGAGGACTGGAACTCAGGACTTCCTGGTTTTCAATGGCTGTATCATATTCCCCTACAGACTCCATAATGGCTTCCTTAGCCAGTGTCTTACTTTCCTGCACTGACAAGGCTTCCAACAATGGAAGCCTCCCTTCTCTCTGCACTAAAAATCCTTGCAACTTGATCTTCACACCAAGCCCAGTGACTTCTGGGATCTGAGTCATGCTTGAGACCTTCTAAGGCCTGACCTATATTGCTGTGTGGTCCTTAAAAAAACCATCTGATTTATCCTCCCAAGACATGGGGGAAAGGTATACTGACCCAATCCACTTAGAAATTGCAGTGTCTGGAGGCCAGAACTCTCTAGTCTGTGAATGTGCTGTCAACCCAAGGTTATTCTGTCCAACTCTGTGACAGTCATCCCTCTGCACCGGCGTGGGCCTGTGGCCACAAGAGCACTGTCTGTCCTCTGGTCCCCTCCCTGAGGCCTGGGCCTCAGAGAAGCCTGCTTCCACTGGGGACAGGCCAGGGCCTCTGACTCAGCTCTTCTGCACCCAGCCTTCCTCCTGTTGGCCTGGTGACCGCCGGAGGCAGTGATAAAGATGATGAAGCACGAACAGCCAGCTCACACAGACATTGTAGGCTTTGAGTTTATTCCGCCACTGTCTACCTCACTGTTGTTTTGCATCTGTTCAATAAATGACATGAAATGGTCGAAGCTTTGTAATAAAGTCAGCATTGTGTGAGACAATTTTGCCTAACAGTGGGCCAGGTTCAGGGAGGCAGGGCTCAGCTGTAATGTTCGGTGGTATCAGGCATACTGACTGCATTTTTGGCTTGGGATCCTTTGGATTTATGATGGGGTCTCTGGGGTACTTGTCCCACAGTAAGCCAAGAAACACCTGTGTAGTCTGGGCTCGGTGTCAGCCACTGTTCTCAGCAACTTACTTATGCCAACTCCTTTAACCTGGGACTTTATCACCACCACCGTGTGGACAGAGAAGCTGAAATTCAGAGAGGTTCGTAAGTCTGTGGTGACACCACCCTGAACATGCCTGATCAAGTGATGTGCCCGAGGCCAAACACCCTGAGCGATGGAGCAAAGGGGAGCCTGATGCCAATCCCTGCCCAAACATTTCCTGACACGGCTCCACCCTTCTCTGAGCCTCAGTTTATTCTTCTCTAAGATGTTCTGAAAACTACGTCACTGGGTCCCTGGGAGAAGCCATGCATGAAGTGAGTCACAAAGCCCTTGCGAGCTGCACAGGTGTGAGCCTTGTGGGAAATGGGGCTTCTCAGAAGTCTATGGATGCTGCCCATGTTCTGAAAAGGGGTGCAGGCTAGGGGCAGGAAGGAAGGGGGGAGGGAGGGTCTCTGAGCAGGAAAGGCTCCAAGATTTCCATAATGAGGGCCTGTGGTGGGGGACAAGTTGAAAGAGGGCGGGTCATCTTGGCATTTCATTTGCATATCATTAGTACATTACTGGACATCTGATGGTATACCAGCAAGTCTTCATTTATTAGCTTACGCTCTGATTTACATTTCATGCCATCAAAATGTTGTAGTTTTGTACACAGAGGAAGAAATGATGACTGTACAATTAGATCTCTGCTATCCCAGGACAACAGAGATCTCTTGCAGCTGGGATGTCTCTCAGGTACCCTAAAGTTCTGTGTCTGCACTGGGGCAAGGCGTGCAACCTGACCCATCAAGGAGAGGTGCTGTTTCTTGGGGCCAAGACAAAAAGCCTTTCCAGTCTCTCCTTAACCAAAGCGTGGCCCAGTAGTCCTTGAAGGGATCATTCTTGGCTGGTGTCTGCAGGGTAGGGGTGGGGGAAGGTGATGTGTGATGGAAATCGTGAACCCACATTTTCCAAAGAGTACCCCGGAGCGGGGTATTCCTATGTGGTCAGATAAGATGGGACTGGCTCTCAGATCGTAGACTGCACGGACAAGGGAAAGCTCTGAGAAATCCTGGGTGAGGAGGAGGAGGCTTACTTACTCATGATTCTGGCTCATCTGGCCTCTCAGCAGGATAACTCAGAATAGCTTCTCATCCATTCCCCAGACACTCGGGAATAGATGACGAGGCAAATCTGACCCTAGCCTCCTTCTTTGTGAGACAGCATTGAAGCTGAGCCCAAGGGTTGGGGGGTGGGGAGTCTAAGCAGGTTCAAAGTCAGAACTAGGGTCAGCCAGTGAAACCTCTAGGCAGGCCTGGCTTTAAATATTACATAGCGCCAGAGAGGACGCAGATCGTGCTGGCTGAGTTAGCCTCCCTGGGCCTCAGTTTCACTATCTGCAAAATGGACAGGGGTGGTATTACAAACCTACCCAAACTCCTAAAAAACATCGTGAGTAACCAAGCAGTAAGCCAGCCTAGATGAGCAAAGGTCCAGCCTGAGGAGGGAGAACAGATTCTTATTGTATAGTGTAGCTGGGATACTGCTCTGTTCCCTGGCTTCTCCTTTGGAAGCTGCTTTTGCAGGGAGCTCCAGATATTAGTTCTTAAACCCCTTCCAGGGAAGAAAGCTTTGGCACACGCCCAAGATGGGTTTGGAGTCTGTAGATCTGGGGTCACATTAGCTGCACAAGTACAGGGTTTCTCTTTTGGTTTTAGTCCCGGTGTTCCCATTTCACAGACAGAGGCGTGGAGGCTCCGTGATCCACCCCCAAGCCTCTGGATCACTAAGGATCCTGCCTGAGATCTCAGCTTGTGGCTACCAGACTCCACCTGCTAAGCAGTACCTTAGACAACAGGGTGTGGGCGTTCTGGAAGCCTCTGCGTTAAACAACTGTAATTAAAACCGAACAAGGGTGGGGTGATGATGACCTCAGTCTGCAGGATGTGCTATTAACTCCATTTTACAGATGTCCTGGATGTATCATCTGCATTTACTACGCTAGCCTCGTGTGACGGGAACGGCAGGGAAACCGAGGCTCCTGGTCATTATCCATTCGGCCACCTCACAGTTGGGCTGGAACTCGAACCCAGATCTCGTAGAGCATTATCCTTTATTATTCACTGGAACCTCCACACCATGGCCACCACTGCATTGCTGTTTACAAAGACAAACTGCTAATATCCCAGGAACCATCCATGCCATCTGCCATATAAATGCTGCCCTGTTGGAGGCTGCCACCACCCTTCCTGAAGACCCGTGGGGACCCTGATGCCCAGAAAAGGAAAAAGACAGCTAAAGAAGTAGCTAGCCCATCCTATTGTTAGCAAGCAGCAGAGCCAGTGTGGGTTCACCAGCCAGCGCAGTGCCCACACCCATGTCAGCACGTGCCCCGGGATGCCTGCCCCACCACACCCACAGACAGGGCCTTTGATGTTTACAGTTCTATTCCAAGTGACTTTAAGACTTTAAGCCACCCATCCCCCGCTGAAACCCCGCTGAGGCCTGTCCCTGCCCAGCTAGCGCCTGCAGCCCGCTTGCTATTGATTTTCTGGCTCACAGGCCCTGCCAGGAACAAGCTCTTTTTAATGGCCTGTTAATTGGGAGGGAGGCAGAAGAAGGCTGTGCTGAGGGCCCAGCTTACCAGGGACCAAGTTTCCTGTCTCCTCTGTCTTCCCCAGCCCCCCAGTGTATTCGTTCTCCCAGAGTGCAATGGGGCAGGGAAAGCCCTAGGCCTAGTGCTGTGGCCAGGCCTAAGCGCCACTCTGGACCTTTTGCTGACTCATCGTATGACCTGGGACAAGGCCTCCTCAGCTGCAAGATGGGAGGAGATGGTCCTGGGATGAAGGGTGAGAGGAAACTTGATTTTTTTAGGTGGTTTTGGGTGGTGGTGGTGGGAGGGGGGTTATTTTATGTGTTTTTAAATTGAAAGATTTTATTTCAGCTTAGAAACGTAAATAAATAAATACATAGGTAGATAAATTCCCTTCCATTCCTCAATTCCCAATGTAGCCTTTGGTGCCTTGAGCAAATTATGCTAATCTCCCTGGTCCTCCATTTCCGAAGCCCAAAAGGGAAAGGTGCCTCCTCCACCACCAGCTGCCTCCTCCGGCTGTCCTAACACAGGTGCTACCGGAGGCCCGGGCCCGGGTGACAGTGCCAGGCACTAGCAGCTGTATTGCTGTCGTTACCATCCAGCCTCAGTCTCCCCGTCTGTCGGTAACACGGCGACTTAGCACTCACCCTGCCCCACTCCCCTGTGTTGTGACTTTGGGGATGTGGTAACCCCCTCTTCCTGTGTCTTCAGAAGTTCTCCGTGCATCAATCTATTCTTTATATTAATTTGTCCACTTCAAAATATACAATCTGGTCTCTGTCGGTTCTCAGGTGGCCACCGCGCCCTGAGGACTCCCCCCCAGACTCTGGCACCCATTGAGAAGCACTTGTCTCTAAAGATAACATTGTTGGGCTGCATTCCTCAGATCTGAGGTCACCTGTGCCATGTTGTCTGTCACACGTCCCTTCTACTGATGTTCTGTCTGAGAAGAACCTGCGCGCGTACACACACGCGTACACACACACACACACACACACACACACACACACGCTCCTCACTCACCTGACACCTCTACGTATCCATCCTTGGTCTTTACCATCAGCTCTTCCGGCTTGAAGCTGTGCACATTGACACACACTTTCCAGGGCTCCCCAGGGAAGGGTGGGGGGCTCCTGCCTTCAGTAGGCACTCCAAACCTGGCTGTGGCTGTAGGCCCCCGGGGCACCATCCCGGACCTTAGGGTTCCGGGCCAGGCAGAGGAGAGCCGCGGTAAAGCCCACTCAGGCCAAGGGGCAGTCAAGTCGTCTGGGAAGGGGTCCATGCCAAAGCCATCGTCCAGCAGGCGGGAAGAGAGCGGTGAGTCTCGGAAGGGGTCTCTGCGCAAGCGGCTTGGGTAGGAGCACGGGAAAGGCAACTGCCCATCAGCCATGGTGTCTGTTGAGCTCAGAGGGAGACAGAGGCTCAGAAAGACACAGCCACCTACCCAAGGTCACACAGCTAGGTGATGTGGCTTGAGATGGTTTTCAGAGTTTAGTCCTCCTCTTCAGAAAATGCTTATCTTCCGTTTGCCCCAAGCCCAACCATCCGATGCCCAGAATGGAGCTGGGGTCCTGGCTCACAAACGTGACCCACCAAGCAGGCCCAGCAGAATCCCAGAGGGCCTCTGTCTGTCCCACCGCACCAGGCTATCCTCAAGTAACCGGCCTCCCGGGCTGCCCAGGCTCCCAGCCAAAGCCCGCGGAGGTCTTGAGCACAGCCAGGAGTTTAATAAACCTCGGGGATGCGCGCCTGGAAACTTCTCCCGGCTTCTGGGCTGGGAGCCTTCTATTTGTTGCTGGGGGCTGGGGGCGGGTTTTGCAAGCACCTCCTGTCACAGGAGTATTCAAAGGTGATGAACCAGCCCCTGAGAATCCGCTGTGAGAACACTGGGCTCCGGGAGGGGGTGGGGAGCTGGGAGTGGCTGTGGCGTCCGAATCCTGCCAGCCTCTCCTTTACCCGCACTCTCTCCTCCCCGTACTCGACTCTGCCCCGCCCTCCCTCTGCCTCCAACAGTGTCCACTCCAGGCACTAGAGTCCCTGCAGGGCGCTAAAGCCAGACTATTAATAACCCTCGGCCTGGCTGAGTGCTCAGGTCACACTCTGGAAATACCAGCCCCAGAACATGTTCCATCTTGCCTCCCACCCTGGGGACGCACAGAAGAAGAGAGACAATGGCCCACTGGGTTGAAAAGTAAATGGAATACAGTATGACCAGACTTCTGAGAATGACTAACAACAACAACATGTCGTAATTTTATACAATGACACTTGTTAAGTTAGGAAAAAAAAAACACAGATATTGTCAGGCAGAGTGTCTGTTGGAATAAGAAGGTCTTGGGGCAAGAGAAGATACTGGGCTCAACTCCCAACACTGCCTGGAGGCAGAATGGGAGTCAAAGGATGGGAAATGAATCTAGGGATCTGAGGGAATTCTGGATAAACGGACCTAACTGGTTCCTCTAAGGCTAGACTGGGGTGGCCAGACCTCACTTGAAAGCGAGTGGAGAACAAGCAACTGCTGTGGCGTGGAGGTGGCGGGACGGTCGTGGTCGTGGGAACCGTGGGGGCTGCGGCTAAACTTGTTGAAACGTCTGGATGAAGTTTGGTCACGGAAGAGTCTCGCTAAGGCCAACGTCTCTCCCACGCATGCCTGAGCTGCTTATTTCCCACCTGTGAAATGGGAGGAGAGAAGCCTGCTTGGGGATGTGTCCTCGAGAATGCGCGAAGTCACGTGCTGCGCAAAAGGCTCTCAGCTTTCAGCTTACCAGATGCCTTCTGTTTGCTCTTAAGTGCACTCCCCCACCTCCACACTGGTAGCTAAGGGCCCCACTACTCACTGTTCCATTAGGCAGCAAACACTCATAAGTCATCAGATAACCTCTTTAAATTTTTATCGGTTGATTGTGGTACTGGTGCATTCTGGGAAGCACGTATTTCACCGCTGAGCTGCGGCCCCTAACTGTAAGAGCTGCACCTCCTTCTCTAAAATCATGTCATTGTGGTGGGTTCACAAACTAAAACATCACACAGATGGTTTAAACTAGCCACTCAGACCCCTCCTCAGTCCCAAACGCAACCCATCACAGGGAACCTCTACATGGAAGGGCCACGCAGAAGCCCCTGAATGTCACTCTGTGTTTTAGGCTTTTCTCTGTCACATGTCCACCACACAGGACAAAACAACGACAACAAAAAACAATGACAAACTGGGGTTGAAACCAGAAAAAAATTGTGTTCTAATCTCTTTCATTACTCATGTGTCCTTGTCCTGCGTTCCATCCTTCCTCCTCATTGTCTAATATGACCGTCTCTTGGCGTCCTTTCTAAGGTCACTATGCCGCCCTACTGTGTCCTACTGCTCATCATGTGGGGATCCTAATCTGTAATACATATTCACATATATGTATGTGTGTATGCCAATATGCGTATGTACGTCTGTAAGCGAATAAGGAAACCCTTTTACTTCCTTATTTTTTATTTTCAAATAGTTTCTCATTAACCTACATAGGCTGGCCTTGAACTCACGCTCAGCCTAGGTTGGTCTTGAACCTGTGACCTTCGTGCTTCAGCCTTCTGAGCAGCTTGGACTACAAGCCAAACACCACCAGGCTGGCTTTATATTTTTATTCTAATAGTAATTACTGTAGAGATGTACTATTCTCCATATGGGATATTAGTTCTGAACCCCAAATTCAGGAAGAACCGTTTCTAGAACCCTTTGTTCCTCCATACTGCTGGGAGAATGGATTTACAAATCTTTTAGCCTAGGGGGGGCCTTGGGTTTGGAGTTCCGGTCTTTGCACTGTCCTCAACAGCTGTACAGCTGTACATGTCCATGTACCTCAGATGTACGTGTCCCTCTGCAGCTCTAAGTTCTGCTTTCTTTACAGGGTAGGGGGGTTGAGAAGCTCTTCTCATATGAGGCAGTTTATTCAGAATAAGAAAGCAGGAAAGAATGGCTTCTGTGTCTTTCCCTGTTGTGAGGCACTGCAGGCACGGCAGGCAATGTTCACAACACTGTCTCTATTATCAGCACCCCATTTCTCAGGTGGGGAAACACGGTGGAGAGCCGGCCTTGCACACAGCTGTGAGGAGGCAGGAGTCCTGGCGGGAAAGCTAATTGTTCTGAATGTTGGATCTGGACTGAGTGGGTGGCTCAGTGGAGAGAGGGTCCCCCGTCCCAGTGTGACTGGGTGGCCTTGATGCCATGTGGGATGAGCTCATGGTGCCAGAAACCTTAAGCTGACGTCATGGCTGGGCATAGACTGCAACTGGGAGGGGCCGAGTGAGCCTGCAGCTAATTATGAGGATAGTCACCCTGTATGATGAACAGGGAGAAATCTGGCCCTGCCTGGGACCAGGTGGGGGCTGGGGTGGGGCTCCCGAGTTGGTGGGATGTGGTGGGGGAGGAATAGTGCTGTCTCTGAGTGTGTGTGGATTTGGGTGGGTGTTGTGTGTGTTTACGGCTGCTGGCCTGTATTGATTCATGGGTGTGTTTGGAGGACGTGATCTAAATGGTTTTCTTCTTCCCTCCCAGGCCTCTATACACAATTTCGCTGAAAACTTCTAGAAGACCCAGGAGAAGGGGAAGGCTTGACAGCTGCAGGGACTGAGCCTCCAGCATGGCCTGAGCCTCTCTCTCTCTCTCTCTCTCTCTCTCTCTCTCTCTCTCTCTCTCTCT
>LOJH01000478.1:0-22216 GCA_001685095.1 Ellobius talpinus | reverse complement strand
TGTGTGTGTGTGTGTGTGTGTGTGTGTGTGTGTGTGTGTGTGTGTGTATGAGTCTAGGTTCCCTAGGGAAACAGGTCCGGTGAAGGGGAAAAGACTCCAGGCTCCCTAGGGAAACAGGTCTTCATTCAAATATGATGGTGCTCTTCACTCACCGCGGCTCCTTGGAAATCCCAGTAAGATCATTTGTGCTATCTGAAGTTGGTTCAGATAACCACCAACAGTTCAATTGTAACCTGGCATCTAAGTAGGCTAGGGTGCAGGCCTACTTCCATTGAAGAGGGATTTCACCACCAGACCAACACCCTGCCCTGTGGTGGTCTGCCTCCCCCCACTTTTATAACTCTCTCTTCTTAGCTTACCAGCACTAGCTAGTTTCCTAGCCTCCAGGACACCCCCAAGGCTACACGCTACTCCTCGGATTGGTCCATTGTCTTTCCCTGAGTCCTCAGGCAGTCTGAGTCCCTTCCTGACTGCAACCTAGCAAATTGGGAACTTGATAAGATTCCATACTAGGGTAGTCTTTGAGCCAAAACACCCCCATCATTTTAGGGGTTGGAAGGGGCATCCCGGAGACCCGACAATCCTTCAGTCCCAGTCTCAGCCCCGAGGTCCGCATGGGAAGATGTGCCGGTGTGGAGAAGGTCAGAAGCAGGCAATCCTTGCTTTGGGGTCTCACCTGGTTATCCTTCGCGCCTCCAGGTGGCTTGGGGAGTCTCTCCGGCGCTTCCTCATGGGTGAGTAGGACCGTCGCCTCCTGCGTGCACGCTCTCGGGGCTGAAATTCCTTCTCCCCATACTTGGGATCCCTGCAGCAGCAGGGGTGGGGGTTGCTTGGTAACTAGGGTTGGGCTAGTTTTTCTGCAGGTGCGTGCTGTGTGATGCTCTTAACTGTCCCCGCCGCCCCACTGAGACTGGCCTTTCCCCGGGCTCCCAAAGAAGACAGGGAATCTGACGACGCACTTTGGGAAGAATCTAATTAGGTGAACATCGTGGGGCAAACTGGGCATGAGCAAGAATGGTAACCTCTGCGTGCGTGCGTGTGTGTCCCTTGGCAGAGGCATTAAGGTTGGTGGGTGAGAATGAAAATAGCAGAAGGCCCTGGAGTGAGTGGGCAAGAATTGGGGTTGTGAATGCAGGGGCAAGAGGAAGAGCAAGTGGGCAAGAAGATGGAGCGCCTGGGTGTGAAAGGGTGTATGGGGGCCTTGTTGCCACTCTTGAGTGGACAAAAAGGACTGCAAGAATTCCCGTCCTTACCTCTCCAGGGCTAGGGATTGGGCAGGGCTTCGAAGATTGGTACAGAGAAGCAAGGGGTGTGACTTAGGAGGCGGGACCCATCTTGGGGGTTGGGGGAAGGACGGTACCTGCTGGGGCTGTAGCGGGAATAGCTGGGACTGCGACGAGACCTAGAGCTTCTGCTAGGCGGGCTCCTCTTGCCAGACTTGGAAGAATAGCTGGGAGAGCGAGAGTAGGACCTGGGGAAGAGGGAAGAGCGCCTGAAGACCTGTGTTAGGGTTGTGTGGACGGTTAGGACTCTATGTACCTGGCCCCTAGGTGGCGCTCTTTTTCTTTTCGCAAGACTGTTTAAGGTCCCATTGTAACCAGAGAATGAAATCCTCTCCTTTATGAGTAATTAATAATAATATGGACTTCCTGTTATTTCTGAATGCTTATCGTTCTGGCCACTCTTTATCTGTGTGGTCTTGGGCACGTTCTGTTTTCTCGTCTACAAAGCTGACTGTGAATCCAAATTAGAGTAAATCACTTCAAATATTGGTATATATTCCAAGTACCAATTAGGCAGTACAATGGAAACAGTAACCATGACTATTATACATTTTATTAAGTGACATGCATTGAACTGAAAAATGCATTCATCTCACTTAATCCTTCATATATCCTAGGGTTAGGAACTGTTATTAATTTCGTATTATGGATGGAAAAACAAAGACACAGAAAGGTGATGTAACTTGATCAGGGTCACACAGCTAGTGGACATTTGAACCCAGGAGTGTCTGGCTACAAAGTGCTTTTTACTTCTACAGATTATAGTCCCCCCACCCCTTACCCATAGTTTTGCTTTTCTATGACTTCGTGAATAGATTGAAAAAAAATCAGCAAGTGGAAAATTCTATAAACAAATAACTCACAAATTTTATATTTCTAACTATTCTGAGTAGCATGGTAAGCATTGCTGCCCTGTGTCACCCTGCCTAGGAAGTGGATGACTTCTTTGTGCAAGGTTTCCATGCTCTATACGCTACTTGCCTATTACCGAGTAGCCTTCTTGTGATTAGATCTACGATCCCAGAGTTGTAGTCCATGTGTGTAAGCAATTCCTATTTACTTAAAAATGGTCCACAAGTATGAGAGTAGTGATGGTAGTAACTCGTAAATGTTATAAAACAGTGGCGTGCTTCCACTGAGTGAGGGTGCAAGCATTCTCCATTCAATAAGAAACGAAACAAAACAAAACAAAAACACCAGGGGCAGAGCATCTGTCCTAAGCTATGTGGCAGGAACTGAGCGCTCCAGGAAACAGGGGAGCAGAGCTCATGCTGATTTAGCTACAACACCTCACATTGAAAATATTCCATCATAGTGCGCAATGGGTGCTTAGTTACAAAGGAAGATGGGCAATGCCATTATAGGGTTTGGTACTTATCCAAGGACTTGAATACAGGCAGCCATTGGGGATCATGGACCATGTCTCCTGTTGTCAAGAGAGCAAGGACAACTCTTGGTGATGCACCTAGCCCTGTTGTCCATGCTTACTCTCCCTCTCTCTCTACAGATGACCCTGCTCTTAGAGAACCTCATGGGAGAAGGAATAACTCATTCCTATTGAGTGTAGTTGTGCCCCCCCCGAAAGGTGTCTTGCCAGTTTGCTCTTCGCATTTGCATTCAGAAATCATATAGGAAAAAAATAAGGCAAGTGCTGGTTTTGAGATTACCAGCCAAGGAAGCAACTGAATTTTGATTATATGGTTGTGGAAGAGGAACAACCAACTTGCTGTTGGAAATTTTTGTTTGAAGAGGGAAGCTGGGCTCAAGGAGGCCATGAGGGTTGGATTAGATGGGCTATCCCAGTTCCTGAGATCTCATGTCTGTATGTTTGAAGACAGAGCTATTCCATCCAAGGTAACCAAACAAAACCAATGGCTATTGAAGTTGGGGGACAGAATAAAAACAGCTGCAATTCTTTTCTCTATATCTTGTATAACCCCTGAAATGCAAACTCTGTAACTCCTCCCACTAAGGGATAATCTTCTGACTAGGTCTTGTGACTTACTAGGGCTAATAGAATAGCAGAGGAGATAGAATGTAATTCAAGCTGAGAAGTAAGGAAATCTTGTACATTACTGTTCTCTCTCTCTCTCTCTCTCTCTCTCTCTCTCTCTCTCTCCCTCCTTGTCATTACCATGTGTATAAGCAGATAGGCTTGCTGGTCGATGAAAGACAACACAGAACAGAGATGACTAATCACTGGATGAATTTCCATCCTCAGCCCCCGGCCAACTCACTATTTGGTCAAAAACACATGAAGGGGCTGAGGAGAACCAACCTGCTGAACCCAGCATACATTGCTAATACACAGAGTTATAGGAACTAAGTAAATACATTTTATGTGAAGGATGACATTGGTTACATTTTATGTAGAAGTTAATTGATACTCATCTCATCCCCATGCCAACTAAAACAATAACAATGAATGTTCATCCTGTTCTAAGTGCCTTCACCCCAGGAACGAGCCATTGGGCCACTGAGTCATGCATTCTTATTATTTTTCACACAAGTAAACAGGAGCTCAGAGATGTTGACTGTCCTCCCAAGACTGTCAGGAGTAATGCTGGAGCAGGTTATTCAAAGTCAAGTCTTACTCCTCTTCCCCATGGGGGAGTGGGCATCTCTAGTTACCAAAACTCCCTGCCAAAGAGGGACATACAGGAGATCAAACATCAAAGACGTACTCACCTTTTTTCAGAAGAGGTGGACCGGCTCCGGGTGTACCTGGGGGAGGCTCTGTGGTTTGGGGATCGGGAAGAGGGGCTGGAGGATCGAGTGCTGGTGTAGGAGGAGCTACGGGAACACTCTTTGATGGGGGAGCTCCGGGCTGTGGATGGGACCAAACTAGACTTCTTCACCTCAGCACACTGTAGACATGGAGACTGAAATCCTCTGCAGGACAGAGAACATCTGTCAGTACCCAGCTGCCCTTGCTCTGGGGGCACTTGGACCTGAGGCTCCCTCTACCACCTTTGACTCAGAGAGAATATCCTCAAGTTCTATTTCCACTTCCCCCCTTTCTGGGAAGCACTGCCAGGTGACATAATTTAGAAGGGCTGAGATAGAAAAGACCTCACAAGTAGAAAGATATTTAATCCAATTCAGCATCCCCTAGGGAGGGGACACATACAGGGGCCACTACAAAGCATTCCAGGAGGCCCTTGTGAGCAAAAGGCTAAATAACATCATGTGGTGAGAGAGTCCTCCTTCTCCCTTTCTTGTCCTTGTCCAGTCCTTCTGATTGCATGAGTGAGAAAGCCCTGGCTGGATGCTAGTGGGCTATTAACACATCTATAACACTTTGTAATCTTCCCAAGATAAAGGAATAGGCTCTAGGGTCAGAGCCTTGAGCAGGGAACTGTAACTGACCAGCATTAGACACACTGTCTTAATTATATTCTCACGGGTGTTTTCTATTTAAGACCCATTATGTTTCAGCAAGGGATATACACTTCCACACAGAAATAGTGATGTAATCGCAATAAGCAAACCAACGAGAACATAGCTTAAAAGAATCAAGAAGGTGACTCGTGGTTAGCTTAAGTTTGGGCAACTTTGATGTAGCCCACTTTGCAGATGGAGAGATTGAGAGACTCCAAAGCAGCTGGGTGGAGGCTTGTTCATAATCAGACAAAGGGTAGGGGGTCTTGGTTTTACATCCTCTCTTGTCTAGAACCATTCTGAACTCCTTCAGAGGTTCTCGTGAAGACATGTTCATTCATTAGGCCAAGAGTCAACTTCAAGTCACATTGATATATAGCCTCTATAGTCTTGGCTCTTGGCCCTAACAGGCTGTCTCCTCTGAAACAAAATGTCCTATTCTTTCCTTTGTCTTCGGACCTTAGAACATGTTGGCATCTGAACTTGCCTTCTCTCATCTTGTCATCTAGCCATTGCTCTACACATGATTCTGGCTCGGCTTGACCCCATCTTCTTTGAAAAGACTTTAGAGCAGTCTCTCTACCCCCCATTCTGGGTTGAGGGTTTCCTGTGTGTTACCATGGCCCCTCTGCCTAGCTCTCTCCCATCCCTACATGACTCATTTGGTCTTATGACTATGTGTCTTCCTCCCTGGATACTGAGCTCATTGGGGAAAGAACATCTGCTCCCTGGACTCTATATCCTCCACACAAGGCTTGTCACATGGCATTTTAAGTCATCCTGTCTGTGTCTCGGGCTCTCCACAAGCATCATTTCATTTACTCTTCTCAATAACATTATGTGCCTGGCTCTACTGTTACGACCAAATTATGGAGGAGGCTCGGAAGGATTAGTGACTTGCTCAAGGTCACTTGGATCTGTTTAGACACACACATGCACGGGTGCACACACATCCCCACACACAATTCCTTGTCACCTCTCCAGTTCCTTACCCTCTGTGTCTATGGTGCCCTTGACTTCCAGTTCATATCTCTTCTCTTAGCCCATATTTATTGAGCCCTTTGTCCATAGCTGGCAGGACATAAATACCCATGATTTCACCATCATTTACATTCCAAAGTGAAAGACTGGCTCTAAATTATTTAATTTGGCTGTCTATGTATATAAAATGAAGTAAGGAGCAGCTATATATCTCTTGAAGCTGGGGTCTTGTTTTAGAGAGAGGTCTGGACTGGAATGCTGCTTATTAACTGCGTTTGTCTGAGTCTGTTCCTCTGTTTCCTATCAGCTTACAGAAAGGTTAGAACAGTGCCTATTGCAAAAAGGCACTAACAGGAGCGGAGGAAAGCTAGTCATAGGAAGCATTTTGTGGGGTGTCTAGTGTACTATCTGGCTTAGTAGAGATTAATGGCTTTTTAATTAATTAATACTAATACTTTATCATCATCATTATTATTATTGCTGCCTTTTTCTCTTGATCTAATCATAGCATTTTAGTGTGTCAGTAGATATTTGGCGGCCTTCTTCTCCCATGTGGGAACTTCACTGTCTGCTCTTGGAGAGGCTGACATTTGCACTGACCCAATTCTGACTCCCAGCAAGCGTGGGCATGAGCTGAAGGCAGGGATGTCCCAGAGCAGGCCACCCAGAGACTGGGCTACATGTAGACCCAGGCTGTTTGTCCAGACTGACCAGACAAATAAGGGGCGCTAGAGATAAGGGGCGCTCTGTCCTTGAAGAAGCTGTGTGTGGCCATCATGGGCAATCTTAGCCACGTAGAACAGAGGTGTGCTTGAATCCCCAGCAGAAGGAAAGCCCCCATGTTTTTCTGGATAGAGTGTGTTAGCCAACTTCTCCCAACCTTGTGTTCAGTGAATTATAAACTCAGGAAAAGGGGCCTACTCATTTCCTCATCCCCAGCATCAAGCTGAGTGCTGCCATCGGGTGTGTCTGGTAAGAGGGTGAGGGAGAGGTAACGGAACGGATGGTGAAGGCTAGGTGGCCAGTAAATTTAAAACGCTACTCTTATGAAAGTGTGTCTAGTGGTTAGCATTAGGATGTGATTTTTTTTTCAGATTCTTTTTTATGTTTGTGCATGTATTCTGTGTGCATGTGTGTCTGGATGTGGGTGTATGTTTGTGGGGAGGTGCAAGCTGATGCCCAAAGTCTTCCTCCCCTACTCTCCCTGCTCTTCTTTGTGGCAAGGTCTCTCAAGTTAAATCCAGAGCTTCCGGATAAGCCTCTTCTCACTAACCAGCTTGCTGGGGGATCCCTTGTCTCTGCCTCCAGAGGGCATAATTACAGGCAGGCCGTCATGCCCACCTGACATTTACACTGCTTGCTTAGCAAACATTTTAAGCACTGAACTGTCTCCCCAGCTGCTATTTGCTGTGATCGCTTGAGTGACAGAGCAGTTGGTGATGAAATGGTGGCATTGTCATCGGCCTGTAAACAGACATGTAGATGTATGTTCAGAAGGAAAAAATGCAGGTAATGAGCACAGCACCAAACGAAAAGACCCATCCCTCAACTCTACGGTGATAGCTATGTGTTTCCATGAATACATTTTATTTTAAAGCCCTTTTAATTTCCGGGCACAACTGAGCACAAAGCATGGGTCTCCTGGCCTCCAGGACCTCATCGCCCACAACCAACATCCCTCAGCAAAGTGGTCCATGTGTTAGGACTGAGGAGACAACACCTCATGACATCACCCAATGCCCATAGATCTGTCAGGGTTACTCTTGGTGTTACATGTCTGATGGCTTTGGATGAGTCACTGGGCATTTATCCATCATGAATGTATCATGTGTTATAATTTCACGTAGCTGAAACTGTGTGTCCTTCGCACAAAGTGATAGGACATTGTTATTATTATTGTTATTATTAATAGACAAATAATAGTCTAGAGTCTGGATATACCACAGTTTATTCACCTTAAAGACTTGGTTGCCTCCAAATTTTAGAAAGCATGAACTCCTATAATCATATATAAGCAGATTTTTTTGTGTGACTATGTTTTCAATTTATTTTGGTTAGTACTGTGGCATGTAACCAAGAGGGACTTAAATGAAATTCATGTTAGGCTTTCCCTGAGACTCTTGGTAAATTGGCATCTATTTTTAGCTCCCTGCCATCTATCCATCCCTCCTGATATCAACACTCTGGCTTTTCCTGCGGAGACATCGGGCTCTAACCTGTAACTCAGCACCTGCTGGGCCAGAGAGACTGTTCTGAGGGGACAAATGACCCAAGCTGGGCCAAGCACAGCCAATAAGTACTTGTTTTGATAATTTTGCTAAGATTTCTGTGGGGGCGGGGCAGAGGCATTTTTCTGCTGGGGGCGGTGCCGAGGTGTTAGTCTGCTGACTGATTGGAGACACAGGTGCTGAGCATATTCGTAAAGCTCTGGGAGGGTCTGCTTGAGAATGAAGCCAACAGAGTGTGGGAACAGAGCTGAGGTCCAAGTCAAAAGATAGAGATGCGGGAGCGTCTTTATCTTTTGACTTGGACCTCAGCTCTGTTGAACCCCTGGGTCCTGCTGTACCTGAAGCTAGTGTGTGTGTGTGTGTGTGTGTGTGTGTGTGTGTGTGTGTGTGTGTGTTCAAGCAAATTTGAATGGAATGTCTTTTCTTTTGCGAATGAAGACGCCTAGGAAGGGTAAGGCCCTGTGATGAGACAGTAAGAAAGTGACGCTGAAGCGGGGACCCTCCCGCCCCCAAAGACGCTAACCTTGACTCACTGCTCCTGCAGGTGGGAGAGACGTTCTCCAGAACAGCCCCCTTGTTCTGGGGGGAGGAGGTGGTGAAGGAGTTCCCTGAATCGGAACTGTTGCCGCAGTTGAGGTCCCTACTCTTGCTCAGACCCCCACCGGGGCTCTCCTTCTCCTGGCCCCGTGACCGGGCGGAACTGGTTTGGGTGGAGGGCGGCGAGGATGTGTCATTGCCTGAGTCGTACTCCTGTGAGCGTCCTCGGGAGGCGGTGAGCAGCGGGCTGGTTGATTTGCTAAAGAGGTCAGCAGCAGACCCCGACCCAGAGATCTGAAAGCAAAAAGACCCGTCGGACACTGCTGAGCTCCGGGTTGTGAGTAAATAACCAAGAATGTTAACCATCATGAGTCACTGTAACGAAAGCAAAGAGAGAGGGGAGAGAAGAGACGCCAAAAAACAAAAGCACAAATTCCTGATAGAATTCCACAGAAACAGGAGACCTCTAGGTATTTTGTTTACCCCCTGCTAGAATAACTGGAAGATTTAGGAATCATGCAGGGAAAAAGGCATGCGATTCAGATTAAACAAAAGTAAAAGGAAATTATACAAAACGTAATCTCTAATGAACTCAAACAAAAGAGACAAATCAATAGAAAGGGGAGGGCTGTAGACACCCTTAACTTCAAACAATAATAAAAATAAAGGAATGGGGGAGGGGAATAAAAAGAAAAGGGGCTTCAGGCCTCAAAAATTATATCTTGGAAATTAAAAACACAAAAGGAGATAAAGGCAAATTTTAAATTTCAACCCAAATCCTCATCTAACTTTTTTATTTTTTAAAGAAAAAGTTGCCTGAATAAAACCCTAAACAAATGTCACGTGGGCCAAAGAAACAAAGATGAGAATTGGTTTCTTTCTTTTCTTTTTTCCCTTTCTTAAAAAAAAAGTCAAGGTTGCAAACTGATGTTTGAGAAATTTCCAAGTAAAGAAGTCAAGAGAGGGAGGGGACAAAAATAAATGTAAAGTCAAATAGTCTGGCTGAAAACAAATCAAAAACAAAACAAAATAACAAAAGAGTCTCTACAGGCATTTGTGCGCGTCCTTCTCCCTCGAAGGAGGTAGCTAAGCATCCTGAGTGGCTTCTAATAAATTCTCTCATGTCTTTGCGGATTACGTCACTTACCAAGCAAGGACTCCTCCTTTAGTAGGAAAGGTGTAAGAGAAAGGGAAGAGCGGGCAACGTGAGTCCATCATCAGAGGCGTAAATGACAAGAAAAAACACACACCTTCCTACACAACCTTAACCTTAGGCTTTGGGGCGCTCAGAGCAGATCTCTCTCAGGGAGACCTAACTTCATCCACTTCGCCAGTCCCTTCCTGCCCAGGTTGGATGGTGGAGACCTTCACTGTGTTGGTCCCTGGAGCTATGGATGGTACCGTAGAGACCTAGCCCTGTACTCCAGGGGACACCGGGGAGGGAGCATGTGATTTCGACTGGAAGGACCTTGGACATCAGGGAATGAAGAGATGCTTCAGAGTCCTCTTTTGGGACTGGCCTAGAAAGGCCGAGAGGTTTAGGGGGTTGTGGGAAGTTAGCCCTTGGGAAGGGAATTCTAGGCTGAAAATCTGGTTTTCTTCAACGTTTAGGTCAAGCTGTGGCTGAAAAGTCACAATGAATTTGCCTCTGGCTAGCCATTGTACGTTTAACTGTGGGCAAGAGGGATCCTCACCCTGGACGTTTCCTAGTGATACATCTCTATGGGGAGGAAAAATCTGGGTCACTCCCTGGAAACCACACTTCCAGAGTATTCACTCTGGGGTACTTGGGTTTCCAAATTCTCTATTTAAATGGTTCCTGAGCCTCCCTCTGGGGTATATGCCTTCTCTACAGATCTGTTTCTCCGTAAGCAACCTGTTTCAAGTGGGCCATCTGAACAGAACCTGCGTGATCATGTTGAGGTGTCCAAGTGCATATGTGTAGGGCTCATCACACAGTCATTGGTAACACATGGGTGACAGAGGTAGGAAGCCTGAGACCCTGGGGCAGCTTCTTCCTCACTGCTATGTTGTATGCTAGAGCAGGGAAGAACCTGAGCTTTTGAATTCAAAGGTAACTTTCCTATCACTGTGCAGACATGCTGGCCTCAGCCGCTCAAGAGGGGACATACTTGATGACGTTTTGAGTTTATTTATGAGCATTTAAGCACCTTGGCTAGTCCTGTAGTTTACACATACTAGAAAAAGCTTTCCCATAAAAAAATCTATTTCCCCCCAGCTTTATCCCCTGCTTTGCAGGCTTGCTAGAGAAGGGACACCTCAGCTTTCTTAAGAAACCACTTCTGCCTTGAGGGGGAACTGAGAGTCACAGAGAGAACCCCAAGAGTTTGGAGTGCCAAATCCTGGGGGTAGGAAGCAGGACTTTTTTTCTGGTTTCTCCCAGGAAGTTTTGCACATGGGCAAGGTAATGGTCTAGCCTTAGCAAATCCTGCCAGTTCATTGTGATTTGAGGCTACGTTGCCTTGAAGATGGCACCTCAAAATAAGGTGGCCAGGTAGAATTTTCTAGAAGCTCCTTTTCAGGTAATATACAGAATTCATTCCCATTCAGCTCCTACTAAATTGGATGACATTTCTTTCCCACCTCTGACGTCCAATGGTCTCATGACCATTTCCTTTATCAACTCTATTAGGAATAAGAAGCCACCACGACGGTGATGATCTGAGGTTTTAGGCTGGGGTTTGGATAGGCAAAGGATCAAGGGATTTTTGACCTGGAGTGAATGGTGGGGTGGCCAGTACATTTGAAAGCAAGCCAGTCTTAGAGGGCACAGGCTGACAGAGAGTTCAAGGGCAGGTGCCTGGCAGTTCAGTGTAGTATCCTGTAACTTGGTCCCTGGGGCATCTAGACTGTGTTTTTCTTCTTCAAGTACTTTCTCCTGGTATTGACTGTAAGTTTAAAATCATTTGTTTTACTGATGTGTCATGGTTCCCTGTGAGCAAAGGTTTTGAGTATGAAGTCTCTCTAGGATGGTACATATATACAGAAGAGGGACCTTGCCTTCTGCACACGGCGCCCCACAATCTGAGGCCGCAGGGATGTTTGCAGTGTCTCCACCTGGCTATAAGTTATGCACAGATGGCTTGTGTGTTTGACCTGATAGCTCTGCATAGGATGATGCTTTTCATCACCAGGAAATAGAGATAAAGTCCTGCTGGGGTGCTCACACTGGGGGAGAGTGCCGGGTACACAAACCTCCTGGACATTCCCACTTCTTTAAAAGTCCTATTCCTTTGGTTGAATCTAAGCTCACTGATTTGACTTACAGTGTTCTTTACAAACCTTCCTCACCTGCTTCGTAAAACAACCATGAGAACCTCACAACCCACTCTTCCGTGCCTTCTTAGGCTGCCTTCCACAGTCCATGCTGACTAGCATGTGTTCTTGGTTTTGCTAACACATACCGCAGTGCCATCTCCAGATCATTTACATATCCCATTTCCTCTTGGGAAAACCAAAACCAAAACCACTCTTCCTGTCTCCCCCACCTATCACCCTCTCTGATCACCCAGACAACACCCTATAATTAATTAAATCCATGTTTCGACCAACCGCTCCCTCCATATTAAATGCCTTGTTACTCAGTAGGGGTGGTGACTTATTTGGCTGTCCGTCTCTCCACCCAAGTGTTGAGAGCAGGGACCCTGGCTGGTGCATTGTTGTACACCAGGACCCTCTAGTGCAGGGTAGCTGCTTAGCAAACCTTGCTTAATAAGCCAAACTCCTCCGTGGTCCCTTGGGAGCTGCAGGGACTCAATCTTCTGGAGAGGTGCCTGTGTGACCAGGCAAGAGTGGAGTCTGCTCAGATTGGATCCCTTTTTTTGAGAGAGGACTCATTTAAATCATAATAAAAGCAGCTCCATGAAAGTCCTGGAGTCTTGACGCCAACTTAAGGGCAAGGATTAAATCTGGACCATGGTGAGAAGAGAGGTTCCCCCTTAGTTTTTCTTTTCTTCTGAGTTCTCCCTGACCAGGGCAGCAAGAGAACTCGGAGGCTCTGCCTGCACATTCCCACCGGCAGGTGCTCCAGATCTCAGACAAGGATTTTGAGACCCATAGAGCCTCCCGAAGGAGACAAGCTACAATGGCCCACCTCGCTTTCTTTTGTTTGCTCTGATACTTTGGAAGGTCAAGTTGAAAGAGGTACCAAGAGCCTGGAAATTGGTGCACAAAGGGCTGTTAGCTTTAATTCTGGCTGAGCACCTCAGGCTAAGGAATTTTTTAAAAAGTCATCCCTTCAGGATGTCATACCAGTTTCTGGAGCAGCCCGGCTCACATCAGTATTGAGGGTCTGGTCAGTGGAAGCTTGGTGGGGTTTCACTTCTCGCTGGCTTCCCACGACATGGCCAGCATCACCTGATGCCCCCATTTACCAATGCCGCACTTCATTTGCCCCATTTAAAGGATATTGTGGCAGGGATAAAGGAGTCATCTGGAGCCGTTTCAGTCCTTTGTTCATATGAACACCATTCTGTTTACAGGTTTTGGTGGACTCTGGTTAGACTTTTGGGTGGGAGGAATATTTTAATAAAACTGTCATTGGAGGTATATGTCCTTTAATAGCCCCCTAGCCCCAGATTCCACCTTCTTCAGAGGGCCCAGTTCACTCCAGAGGAAGAGGAGTAAAGTCACAGTGGAATAGCCCAAAGCAGAATGGGTCCCCCTGGGGAGAGGGGCAATGGAATCAGGAGACTTAATGTTGTGACAGGTAACAATGGGGGCATCTGTCTTCTTGCCTGTGTCCTCTCATCTTGGAACATCTTCATAACAGATATTCCCCATGGCACACAAGACACCAGCAGTCTCCACTCAGCATCGTGATGGTTGGATGGCTCCCATTTGCTCCTGTCGACACACACTTGCGCTAATAGCCCTCTCTAAAGCCGCCTTTAAAGAGCTCTCTGTCTGGTAGGATGTCTATGTGTACAGTGGCTCTCCGATCGTGTATACCTGGCTGCCCAGTGGCCCCCAAGTCCCTCACAAACAGAAGCTATCAGACCCCTCACCATCCAATAGTAATGGCCCCACAATTCTGGGATCCCCAGCATCCTCATCCTAGAGTTCTCTTCTCTGGTTTGTTATCATCTCTTCATCCATCTCAACCTTAATTCTTCTTGTCCTGTCCTCTCCAAAGCTAACCTTGGGTGAATGGCAAGAAAACTGAGCCTAAGAGTTGGTCAGTTACCAAGGAAGCCATTCATATCTAACCTGAACCCCCAGAAATTAAGACAAGAATTTGAGAGCTGATGGCTAATTTTGAGAGATGAAGGAATTCCTTGTAGAGAAGAGAGGATAAGAGTCAAGTGAGAGGGAGCCTGTAAAATGTCTAAAAGGGCAGTAGAGCAGGAAGACTCTGGGAGTTTGTGTAGAGTACCCCAGAGGCTGGGTACTAATGCACCAGCCATTCACTGCACATGAGGAATCCTGTCCCTAGAGGATGCTGATTCCTTTTTGTGTTCAGACTGCTACATAGGCAGGTGAAGTGCACCTTGGTGACCAGAAGACACCATCTGGAACCTGGTGGCCAGCTGTGTGCCCTGAGTGGGGGAGGTTAAGGGATGCGTGGAAACTGTTTGCTTCGATCCATCAAGTTGATCATGGAGAAGTGTTCGACCAACTTGCATTGTGTCACAGTTAGACTTTCTTTAGCCCATTTAGTGTGTTTGAAAATAAATGTGAATGAACTTCCAATGTGTGCTGAGCAGGGAGGGCTCACACAACAGTCCCACTTCTGCTTTTTATTGGACAGTTAGGTCTGGTCCCATATTCCCTGGAAAAGCTCATAGACTCAGGTTCCTAGTTTTCACACCACTAACTATGGGGCCCTCGAGATAGTCAAGACCTTCTGCCCTGAAAGTCCAGTGCTACCCTGACCCCTCAGAAGCAGCACAAACACAGTATCCCTGGTCTGTTTCAGGTCTCCCTTTTAGAGCTATGAAATACACCACACTTCTTTCCCATCCCAACCCTTAAAATCCACATTGGAATCCACGGAAGGAACCAAGAGACCAGAGCCCTTAAACCACAGTGATGACAAATGCTTCACTCCTGGGTCATGCAAGGTAACCCCAACTATTTGCATATATGTACATGTTTGCAGAACTCAGCGGTCAACATTGGGGGTCTTCCTCAATCATTTTTCTACCTTAATTTGTAAGGCGGGGTCTCTCCCTGAACCTGGAGCTCAGTGGTTTAGTTACACTGACCGACCAGCAAGCCTCAGGGATCCACTGTCTCTGCCTTCCCAGTGCTGGGGATACAGGTAGGTATCATTATAAGTGTTACAACTCTGAGGCAGAAAGGTGTCTTGGCAGTTGAGAGCCAAGGAATACCATGAAGTCACACTGGTAGCCCAGACACAAAAGCTTTATTGGGAAGGAGGAACCCAGGAGGGTGGCTGCCTCTGCTTGGGCAAGAAGCAGCAGGAAACTGAGCAAGAGGACAGGGTTTATATAGGATTTCTTGGGGGCAGGGAAGAGCAGAGCTTTCCAGGTTGGGGATTGGTAAGATTTTGAGTCCAGAGCTTGGGGCGAGCCCAGGGATTGTTGGAATTTCAAGTCTTGAGCTTGAGCTTTTTACTCTGTAGGGGGCGGGGGTGGATACCCTGCCCTAAAGAGTAGGCCCATTAGAGTGTTCTGTGGGGAACCTTGTGTTTGGAGGTCCTCAGGAGTGGGGCCTGGCTATGCCATGCCTAGAGAGGCTCATAACCAGAGCACTCAGCTCTGTCTGTGGGTACTGGCTACGCCTGTGCAGTAGGCACCTCACCAACCAAGTCATCTCCAAGCCCCTATTTGCTGTCATTATCAGGACAAATTGCTTTTCCTGCATTGGTGGCCACTGCAGGGGAGGCTAGCAAGTGTTTTCCCTTTATTCTTCCGCCACTCCCCACGACATAAACCTCCAAATTCTTTTCTTTCTTTCAGTTTGAAAGTCACGAGCTCACCTCATCTCCTTGTTCCCCAATAAACTCACTGTTAACACTTGGGCTTTTCTAATAATTAATTAAATCCCCTCACCAGGAGCTCCAGGTCCCCCGCATTTCTCTGGGAGTCTCTCAGCCCTCCAGGGGAGCCGGCGCAGTTATTTATTGTTTTTGTTTCAAACCATTATTTAATCAAAAACGGAGAAGGGGAAAGGCAACCTCTCACTTACACTTCAAAATTTAATTTCGGCTGAATTCTGAGATCAAGAGGCAGCTCGGCCTAATAGGTTACAAAAATACAATCAGGACGAGAATTTCAATTAAACTGAACAAGTCCATTTACGGGGCTTCAAATGGCCCCTTGGAGAGCAGCAGCTATAAATTTCTTCTTGCTTCTCTGCCATGTGGGGAGCTGGGACATCTCACACTCTACACGGCAGAGCATGCAGCTGGAGGGCCCTGCTCGTTCCTTAAGAAAACAACCCTTTTGCTCCTCTAAGACAGCAGGACCATTTTTCTTGCTAGCATCTCTCTTTCTTTGACACTAATTAGGAAGACAGCAAAAGAATGGATTCCTTGACCTGTTGAGGCTCATCTGGGAAGCTGGGGAGGTGGAGAGGAGGAGGGTGACTGTGGAGAGATCGATTTTCTGGGGATAAAGAGACTGGGGCACCCCCTGGCTGTGCGCTGCAGCTGCAGCTGACATTGGGGACTCTGAAGGGAATGACAGCCTCTAGCTCCTTTATCCTGCCCGCCAGCATAAAACAGCCTCCACACAAACGTTGTCAGACATTTCCCCAAGCCCAGGCTGAAAGGAAGAAAGTAAGCTCAGTAGATGAGTTTTGCATCCAGGTAAATTTCATTCAGCTTAAAGATGCCATTCCCCCCCCCACACACACACAAGGTGATGTCCTTCCTACCTCTCCTGGTGGTGAAATGTCTCTTAGCTGATAAAAATAAAATAAAATAATAAAATTTAAAAATTGGTGGTTTCTTCTTTCCTTACTCAGAAAAGGTTAATGTTGACTATGTTATGACATTTCTCATCCCTGTGTCCCCAAGTGCCAACACTCTCTGTTCTGGATTGTGTCCCCTTTCCCAGTGAATAGCTTGGGTGCTAAAGCTCCCAGGGGAGAGAGCAAGGCAAGCCTGGGTGAAGATCAGGGCCTGCCATGGCCAGTCCTCAGCCTCACCTTTCCTGTCTAGAAACAAGAGGCACGTGTCCGTCCTGTCTTTCCCCAAAGATGGCTGTCAGGTTCACTGGAGGATTCTGAGCTCAGAGGTCATTGCTGGGTTTCTTTGGGATAAGTCTTTAAAAAGCTTCTGTGGTAACAAATCATGTCGGCAGCTACTGTATGTGTGACGCTAGACCCCAAGCCTTGAAATGAGTTTTTAGCAGCAGATGCCTGGCTCATGGCAGAAGTGCAAAGTTATTCTTATCAGTTAATATCACTACTGCTACTGTTACAATTGTTGTGTGTATATGTGTATATCTGTTTGCGCTCATGTGTGTGGGTGTGATGGTATTGTATTTCAGGTATCTTCCTCAATCATCAACCCCTGCCTTATTTTTATTTATTTACTGACAAAGGGTCTCTCAGTGAACCTGGAGGCCATCTGTTCAGGTAGACTGTCTGGCAAGCAAGCCTCAGGGATCCTCTTGTCTCTCTACCCGCCCCACATTCTGGGGTCACAGGTACACACCAACATGCTTGGTTTTTATGTGGGTGCTAGGGACCCAAACTTAGGTTTGGGGTAGGTAGCTGACTGAGCTGCCTCTTGGCTCTTAGTGTATATTTAAATAAGTGGATAGACTAGTCTCACACCACCATCATACTGACCATGTAAGTAGGTTAAGATAATTACCCCAAGGTACAGAAGATGATATTTATATGTAATTAAACATGTGGGTCTCAGGGTCTCGGACTCTCTGGCTTCAAATCTGAGCTTCTATAAGTATCTACCTCTGTCAGACCTTTCTAGGCCATGGTGTGCTCATTCCGGAGTGGATGTGTTGAGTCTCTTGAAGTGATATAATAAGAGCATCGGGCAGTGACATGGCACATAGTAGGTGCTTAGAGAACATTAGTGACCGATGCCATCCAAATGCCACAGGGAGGTGAGATCTTTTGCCAAGCCCACGTCTTGATCACAGATATTATTTTGCCTTCTTCGATTTACAAATTCTGTGGAACCATCTTTGACGGACTCTACGTTCTCCTCTTGTCTGCTGGCATCTGCACAGCGCTTGGCACAAGCGATCTATGACTGACTGCCTTTGGCCCTGGTTACAGCACAAGGAGGCGGGAGGAGGTGGCCTACCCTTCTCCTTGGTTCTGATTCGTTCCTTTTTCCAGACCCCCCTCTGTAGTTAGATGTGAGAGGACCAATGCAGAATGCCCACAGAACAGAACAAGAAAGCCACCACCAAGCACTTGGGGACAACAGCATCCCTGTACCCCTGTTCAACCTCTGCTAACATCAGAGCAAGCTTCTGAGGCATAATCTATGGTCCCTGCCAGCTCTCTTCCCTTCAAATTGTGTTACCTTCCTAGGTCGTCATGCCTCCCAGAGCCTCACTTTCTCCATCTGCAAAATGGGGATGATACTGATACAAACCTCTATTTTACTAGGGTAAAATAACTATGCAATATACGTGGTGGTGCCTCCCACAGAGTGATATCACATTTCCTTCTATACAGGAGTCATTTCAAATTGATAGACTCCTACCCAACCTTCAGTGCCCAGCCCAAATATCCTCTTATCATAAAGCTTGCTCAGACATCAAGACAGAAGTGTCTGATGTCTTCAGGACACATTGTGTTTGCTCCCACCATTACTGTGAAGAGTATTCTGGACAGTCACCAACTGCTTGAGTGTCAAGTATATCCTTGGCACTTGGCACTAAAAGCGACTAGCTTTTATGGTGTAGTGGTCCTGAAGGTGCCAGGGGAGGGAAGGTATAATTGGAAGATTGGGGATGGAATGAAGTGGTAAAACAACCTTTTTACCAACTTGTATGTAACCATTTGACTGTTTCAACAAGCCTAGGAAGGACTGATGCCCACACCCACGATCCTGCTCTAATCACACTGACTGCTGGCTCCTCCAGACTCTCAGTGACCAAGCAAGAGAGCCTCTGGTCACTTTTAACCAACCAGGATCCTGTTCAGAGACAATGCCTTCATTTGAATATTCATATATGCAAAGCACCTCTTGTGATGTCCATGCACATGCTCTTGACGATTTTCAAAAGAGCTCTGTGGATTGAGCATTGGGACCTGGGGCACAGGAGGTCCCCGATGCTTAGGTCTCCAATTTGTCTCTAACACCTGTGTCTTGTCCTAGAATTCCATCCCAAACCCAACTCCAATCTTCAGTTTTCCTCTTCATTGCCTAAATCCTGCTCAAATTTAGTTTTCTGGGTCTTCATTTCATTCTCTCCCTATCCTAATCCTAATGCCCTTTTATATCAGCCACACTTCTGTCTGCCTCATCTTGGCATCCATTGTCATACTTGACATTTTCCTGTTGTCACCTCATCTGTCTTCCTCCTTAGCAGGCACAGACTTTCTTCTCTGTTTATCAGATCTCTAGAGCCAAATTCAAGCCTAACCTTCTAATTAGATGCTCAGCGATGAATGAATGACTGATGTGTGATTCAGTGCAAATACCTCTGCTGTTCTATCTAATGGAGAAAAATCTGGGATCTGGAACTCTTCAGAAACCTGTGGTGCACCTGGAATCTCCTCTTATTTCTACCTTTGTAATAGAGAAGGAAAAGGGTCAAGAATAGAGGAAATAATGGAATCAGATTTTGGAGTGTATTGATACTCCCAGGAGCCATTAAAAATCTCAACCAGGTAAGAGTAGCCATATTGGATACAGCCACTATTTATGATAGAAAGAAAATTCTCCAGAAAGCAGGACCCTGACTCTTGTCCCTGTTTAGCCATTGGCTTACCCAAGCACTCTAGTTATCACTGTGACCTGTGCTATGGCCTCTACCTCCTCTGCTGTTGTACCTCTGTTGCCAGCACCAGCAAGAGGCATCATATAGTGTTTTCCACTCACCAACTGCATTCTAAAATGTTTACTCACAGATAGTCATGGTGACCTCATGACAGTCTTATGAACTAGGTCTCACAAGTTGCTTTGCTTTTCAAAATTTGAGAAAATGGAGACTCAGAGAGGTGATGTGATGAGCCTAAAGTTCCAAAGAAGGAATCTAGAATATTATCAGAGTTTTGTCCCTGGACCAAGTGTTGGGCTCTATGATTATCTTTTGAAGAAGAGACTGTATGTATGCAAGCATACATGTATTATATGTATGCATGTATATATGTATTACGTATTCTCTGTTTATATATCTATCATTCTTTTTACAGCTGAAGAACTTTGAGCTTATAAAGAATTTGGTTGCACAATCATAATCCCCTGGTTTTTTTATAACCCCACCTTGCCAAAGTCACCATTACTCTCTTATGCATCTCCACTTTAGTTCTTAATAACCAAGGTAGTAGGAGAGAGGTGAGCTCTTAAGGCCTCTTCCTTGATTATAAAGATAAGGCCTGCCTTTTGTTTCTTCTAACAGGTGTTGGGCTCCTGGGGACTATGGAGGCTCCTGAGAAGGAGGCCCCTGGGGGAGATGAAGCATTATACCTCATTGTCACCAAGAGCCTGTGTTCTGGGAAAGAAACTGTCAAGAATCAATCTGGTGACATTACTGGTAAGTGAGGTAAGACAGGTGTAGTTCTCAGCAGCATCTTCACACATGTGAACTTCTTTGGAAACCATTCCAGACAGGTGAGAGAGTATAAGTCAGGCATTGCCACTGGTGCATTTTGGCTAAGGTCAGTTGGAGGTTTCTAGGTAGGTCAGGATAGGCACTAGCACATGGGAGATGGGGCAGTCATAACTAACTCAGGAATATTTCTTTTGCCTCTTACTGTTCATCATTCAAATTTACTTATACTTTTTCTACAAATGAAGTAATCAGAAGTGGGTGGGTGAGTCAAGACTCAAACCTTGGCCTCTGTAGTCTTTTAGTACAGGAAATTTAGGTAATTTAGGGAGTGAGAGAGTGCAGACAGGGGCTTGACACCTGCATGTTCTCACAGACATATTGAGAAGGAGGTACTTAGGAAGAACACCATCAGACATGCATGATATTGAATAAAACTGGACCCTGGTGACACAAGATACTTTGATGTGGAGAACAGCTTTCCAGAAATACTGGAAATACAGATCATGCCAAGCAGGCCACAGTGATGCTCCCACAGATCTTCCCACAGGACCCCTGAACTCTTCCTTGTTTCCAGTTCACCCTTCTGAAGGGGAATACCTCCTTGCATGTTCAAGTTCTCCTGTATCTGGAAGAAGACTCCCTTCAGAGTTGCTGGCTACAATCTGTGACATGTCAAAGCTGACTCTCATCCTGTTTATCTCTGTGTCCCCTCAGAGTCCACAAAAGGCCTTCACATACTTCCTCTTGCTGAATATTCCCAATCACCTCAAATGGAATCAGTATCTTGAGTTTACCCGGTGAGAACACTGAGGTGGTACATTCACCTAAGAAGACGTGAGGCTAGGTCTGAAATTCAGATCTATCCTACACCAAAGTGTTCAAGGTCACACACCAATTACTTCTTGTTGACCCGAGGGAGGGTTTTTCTGCTTTTATTCATTGCTGGGTCATTAAATTGGATTCACCATTATCTCACTCTGTGACTTTGCCCCAGATCCTAACCTCTCTGAATTTTGATGTTTCTGCCCCATTTGTGAGAGGAATGAGAGACAGTAACTTAGCCCTTAACACCTGAGACTTTGTGTGCAAACACATAAGAAGACACAGGTCAAGCTCAAATCAATGGGAGAAATCAGATCCCAGCTGTCAATCAGTGTTGTCAACCAGCTGACATAAGAGATGCAGACTTAGTATAAAAGCCAAAGTGCCTTTCCCACATCAAAGACCCCTTCCTTCTCCCCTCCCCCAAGAAACTTCTCACACATGTTATCCGGAGGCCAGTTACCAGTGTTTCAACAGCCCCCATCCCCTGAAATACGAGCTTAGGTGTTTTAGTTTTTCTTCCTGTTTCCCAGGTTCCCAAGCAGAGCGCTGTCAAAAGCTGGTGAATGACCATTTGGTTAATCAATAATGAGATCTGGAGCCAGTGGGAAATTTTACCCAAAATTGAATTAAAAGGTAGCGTACACTGCCCTGAACTTGGACCTCCACCTCCTCCAAGAGTCATGGCAAGGCTGACAGAGGGCATGTGCGGAATACTTACTACACCCCTGGCTGACAGGAAGCCGAGCCTCTGGAGGGGCTGGCTGGGCAGGTGGCTGGATCGGGCCTCTGGGCTGACCTTGTAGTGGTTCTTGGAGCAGCGGCGGGAGTGTGTTCGGCGGGATTTCCGCCCTTCCTCGGGAGAATGATCTCGGTGCCTGGGGATCAAGAAAGAGATACCTTTGGAAGAGAGCATGGTGGAAAGACGGCTGGGCAATTAGCATGTTATCTGAGATTGACAGAGTACGATTGTGTGTGTGTTTGTATGATTTTGTACCTGGGTATGTCTGTGTACGTAAGAGTGCTGGATTGTGTGCATATACATCCATCTACCCCCATTACTCATTCACTCACCCACCCATTCACCCACATGCCCACCCACACACCTCTTGACCCACCACTCATCCATTCATCCACCAGGCCATTGACCCATCATCTGTCCATCAGTTCATCCATATCCATCATCCATTCATCCTCCATTCCTCTCTCTACTCAATAAATAATTTGTCCACTCCTCTACCTGATGGAGGAGGGTCATCTGTTTATGTGTTACTTTTATTGGTTAATAAAGAAA
>LOJH01000477.1:61965-75038 GCA_001685095.1 Ellobius talpinus | reverse complement strand
TCTCTCTCTCTCTCTCTCTCTCTCTCTCTGTGTGTGTGTGTGTCTGTGTGTCTGTGTATCTGTTGTTGGGTTTGTTTCTTGTGTATTTTGTTTTGCAACAAGATCTTACTATGTCTATTTGGTTGATCTGGAACTTTGTAGACAGGCTGATGTTGGACTCACAGAGATCTGCCTACCTCTGCCTTTGAGTGCTGGGGTTAAAGGTGGGCGCTACCACACTAGGCTCCCTTCCTACTCTTACTTTCTTGATTATTAAGGATGAAAGGAACAGAGGATAAAGGGAAGCATCACATGAGCATCTATAGTCTAGACAATAAATTAATTACTCATTTATTTAAATATTGAGATAAGATCTTATCTAACCCAGCCCATTTTTTAAAAGATAGATTTATTTTTGTTTTATGTATATGGGTGTTTTTCTTGCATGTATGTCTGTGCATATGTATGGCTGGTACCCAAGGAGACCAGAATGGGGCATCGGATCCCCTAGAACATGAGTTACATATGGTTGTCACCTGCCAAGTGGATGCTAGGAATCAAACCCAGGCCCTCTGGGAAAGCAGTCAGTGTTCTTAACTGCTGGGCCCATCTCTCCAATCCCTCCCTACCCAGGTCTGCTTTGAGCTCCCTAGGCAGTTAAGGATGACTTGTAACTTCTGATCCTCCTGCCATCACCTACTGAGTTCTGTAATTACAGCCTTGTGCATGGCACCCAGTTTACTCGGTGCAGGGAGGTGTGGTATGGAACTTAGGGCTTCTTGTATACGAAGGAAACACTCCACCAACTGAACTGCACCCTGAACCCGGGGCTGAAATGCCTCCTCTAAAAGTTAGATGAGATCATGAATGTGTTAGACAAGGTTGATTTGATAAAACGTAGGTTAAAAATAATCTATATTTTATACCCCTTACTTAAATCCTCAACAACAAAAAAACCAAATAGCAGATTTTATTTCTTGTTACATTTTTTTAAAAAATTGTTTTTCTGTGTGTGTGTGTGCGCGCGTGCATGTGCATGCACAAGTGTGAATATCAGAGGACAACTTGCAGATGTCAGTTCCCTCTTCCTACCTTGTGGGTCTATGAGATGGAACTCAGGTTGTCAGGCTTGGTGGCAAGTGCCATGACCCACTGAGCCATCTCACTGGCTGACAGATCTTCTGCCTAAGAGCTTACTGATGTCTCCTGTCATTGCTGTGAAGACAGAATTGAGTGATAAAACAAGCTCGCACTTCTCAGTGCAGGACAGCTCCTCCTCCTGTCAGATAGCCTCAGCAGCATCCATCCTGCTTCTGCCCTAAGGTTAGAATTGGTCCGGAAGAGCAGGACAGGTGAGGATGGCTGTGCCACTGGGACTTCTCAGTTTGAAAAAAAAGTATCTCGACAGAGTAACTGCGTTTGCACCCACCATGGGTGGATGCTGCTTGCTGGCAATATCTACTCTAAAACCTAATTCCAGGGACCCTAAACTATGTTCCAACTGGTGTTTCCCTGTCCAGTTGCCTATGGCTTCCTTCAAGCTTGCAGACCGAGGTCCTCAGAACATTCCCATACTCACCTTACCCTACTGTGCTGGGTTCTCTAGCCAGGAATACCCAGCTCCCCAGCCTTATGGCCATCTTCATGCACACACCCTCTGTTTAACCCTGGAAATGTGCTCAGTGGAATGTGGTGCTTCCTTTGAGCATCTGTGGGTGGTCTGCCATTCCCTTATTCACTTTCTGCCACTGTTGTGGTATTGTGTTACGGCTTGGGTAACTGTCCCAGCATAGACTCTGCCCCTGACTTGACCTGAGAGTTTTAGGAAGTACACTAATATATTTATATGTCACCTATAAAGGGAAAAGGGATGGGGCTAGAGAGATGGCTTCATGCTTAAAAATGTTTTCTGCTCTTCAAGAGGACCTGTTTTAATTAGGGTCTGTGTTGCTGTGAAGAGACACCATGACCATGGCAACTCTTAGAAAGGAAAACATTTGCTTGTGGTGGCTTACAGTTCAAAGGCTTAGTTCATTATCATCATGGTGGGAAATAAGGCAGTGTGCAGGCAGACATGGTGCTAAAGGAGGAGCTGAGAGTTCTCACATCATGACTCACAGGCAACAGGAAGTGGTCTAAAACACTGGGCGTGGCCTGAACAAACATGAGACCTCAAAGCCCACCTCCCCAGTGACGTACTGCCTCCAACAAGGCCACACTTACTCCAACAAAGCCACACCTCCCAATAGTACCACTCCCTTTGGGGGCCATTTTCTTTCAAACCACCACAGGATCTGAACTCCGTTCCCGCCACTCACAGACTATGGCTCACACTCACCTGGTTCACCCACTCCGAGGGATGCAGCGCCCTCGTTTAGATTCTGAAGATATCCTTACACATGTGAAACACACACATAGAGTGGCATACACACACAAATAAAAACAAGTCTTTTATTAAGAACAGGTGGGGTGTTACACGCAGTACACATGATATAAAGTGCATTCAGGCTATGGGGGGGAACAACTCTAAACAGCTGTAGTGTGGTATTTGTACCGTGGTCCACGACTTGGTCCTCTTCCCTGGAGACTGACTACTGGAGACAATAGTTGGCTCTGCCACCTGGATATTCTGTGTGGTTCACAAACCAGTACCATCGCAGCCTGCCAGGAGAGCCTGCTGCCTATATGGAAACTTGGTGCCTAAACAGTAAGAAACACTCCGTTAAGGGAAAGCTGTTTCCCAAGTTAGTGCAGCTGTGATTCTAGAATTCCCACCTAGGAAAGAGACCTAATTGGGCATAGCCACAGGATGGGCAAATGGCCGTAATTGGTAAAATTTACAGAAAAAAAAGGCAAATGCTAAAATTCCTTCAGCTTAAGGGTTCACAAACTGAGTTCTGGCCCCGCGGGTACCAGAGTCACCTGGGGGTTTGTTGCCGGTGTAGACTTTCAAATCCCCCCATGCATGCTACGCGTTGAAGGCACAGCTTGCAAAATGACATGTGGATGTGAGTCTCTGTCTTCCTGTGTTCTTTCTCTGTGTGTCCCATTTCTTACAGAAGCAAGCAGGGTGGGGAGCTTCTTCATGTTTGTTGGATGGCCACTGGTACACATGACAGTCTACCCTGAAGCCTGGCTGGCTGGCTTGGGCATGTCCTGTATGTGTTTGTGGTGGATGCAACACGTGGCCTATACAACTGACCTGCATTCCCTGTGTCCTGTTTCATTTTGTTGACTTTATTCATTTTTTTTGAATAGGTGATAAATGCTCATGGTTCAAAATTCCCAATGTACAGACGTTTTTGGTGAAAAGTAAGTCTCCCACCCGCCTCTTCACTCTGGTGCCGTAGTTCCTCCTTCTGAGTTTATAACTGATCTGCCAATCATTCCAGACATTTATTGAGCACCCACACTGTGCTGGGCAGCTGGGAACCAGAGAGGGAACCCAGCAGACACCCTCTGCCTTCAGAGAGCAGCTTCGCTCATCACCACCGTCAGCAGTACTTGCTCGGTGGACTTTGAGTTTCCACAGCACGCTGGCGGCATCAGCACGAGGGCTCCATAGCCCGATCTCCAGCCTCTGAAATCCCATCTTTCTCAAATCCTTAGTGGTCTCATATCTCTTACTCCATTGTTGCAAACTGCTCCTGAAGTAGAGATAGGAGGCAGAGAGAATTAAATGAGATAATACTCAAAGCACCAAATACAGAGCCCAGAACACAGCAAATGCTCAATAAATACAAGTGTTGATTCTCGTGATCCAATCGTACGCTCCTGGCCTGAGATGAAGACTGATAATGGTGGAAAGGTTCACTCTTCCACAGTTCTCATTGTCTCTCCTGTCTGTGCTCAGGAAAGGTATTTTAAAGCCTTTCAGTCAACTGAAGCCATCTAAGGTTGACGGGAAGTAAGTGTCTGTTTAGAGCAGTTAACTCCTGGCTAATCACTGGGCTGTGTAAATTACACCTCTCTTGATTTCTCCTCTGGCTGCTTTCAGTCTCACCTCATTTGGAGCCTTGGGGCTATTATTTACTCCGAGGGGTTTTGTGCTATTTCACCTTTTAATGTTACAAAGCACATCCTCTTGTGTGTGGGGGGGGGCGCATTCTGCATTTCCCAAGACAAGAAGTAAACCCTTCTGAGCAAAATATCTTACTATCGTTTGGTTGAGCTATTTTGAGGGAGTTTCTCCAGGACTTAGGGCTCTGAGCAGATAGAAAAAGAACTCTGAGTCCCTAGAAAAGCAACAAATGGGTTTTGTGGTGGTGAGCTCAAGGTGGAAAAGATTACAAGAAAGTAACATAGAGAGAGGCTGGGGAAGAAAGGAGAAGAGGGCTGGGAGAAGAAAAAGGAGAAAGGGAAGCAAAAAAGAGAAGACGGGATGAGGGGAAGGAGTGGAAAGAAAACAGAGGAGAGGAGGGGAGGGGAAGAAAGGAGAGGCCAAGCCTAGGGCAAGAAAATTCATTCCCACATCAGGCCCAAAACTGTTTCTTTCCACAGTGTAGAAAGGGTCACGCGAGGCACCATGAAGACAGGAAGGAGGTTAGGCTGAGCGTGGACCACTGACTGGAGCCCCAGGGAGATAAGATGCGACTGTCCCGCCACAGGCCCAGATATCATTTAACACATTTGTTTGCTTTCACTCCTTGTTTCCAAAGCTAGTCTATCTGGTTTTCCAGGTAAACAGAGTCTACAACTCTACGTGTGGCCCTCTGTAGCATGAAGATTCTATTCGCCATTCAGACACAGTGTGGGGGGGTAGGGTAGGGCCGAGCTAGCTGGGAATCCATTGAAATGCCTCCAGTGGCATTTTTATTCTGTGGTGTGGTTCCTTGAGGGATTACCGTTCTTTTGAGGTTTGGGTTGTCTTGAAAACCTTCCCTGGGTTCTGGTAGACTACTGACAGTAACGGATTAATAGTAAGAACAACGGCGCCCGAATATCAAAGTTGAGAAAGGTATAAAGCTAGTAGTAAGTACATGATGGAAGCCCACCTGATGGAATTGGCCACACCGCTTGCTTGAGATCTTTGTCCGTTCTCATCCTGTGAACACTGCTGAGATACAGAGCTAAAGAGCTGGCCAGGGACACATTGGGCAAGCAGCATGTGACCTCTGGACTTTGTTTCTTGTTTCCATTTTGGTCAGCTATTACAGAGTAAACCACCTATCTTTACACCCGGTGTCTTAAAGCATGATCTCAATCATCCTGTGGGCTTGCCAGCTTTCAGGAGATGGCATCAGAAAGCAGCCCTGAAGCAGGAGTCACGTGACCAGGTGTGGAAGGCTGGGTCAGTCAAAGTCTGGTTCTTCAGTTAGGCTATCGAGATGGCAATTGCTGCCTCCTGCCCTTTCTTTCTCCTGCCTCTCTCTCTCTCCCCTTCCTTGTCTTTATCCCCTGCCACACACATACACACACTCCTCCTCTGCCTCTCTCTTTTTCTCTCTTCCTTTCTCTGCCCCTCTCCTCTTCTTCTCTCCCTCTCCACAACCTCTGCCTCACTACACAGAAACCTCAAACTTCTTCATACAATATTGGTTTAGTGTTACTCCCATTTCTTATATAAGACTGGCTAGGGACAGACAAACATTTCCAAGAGGCTCACTGAGAACCTGCAGGTTTTTGTTTGTTTGTTTGTTTTTTAATCTAAAACCTGGAGATCCTGGACAATCACTTTCCCTGGAACTTGCTTTTCAAAACTCCGACCAATCAGATTCAAGTAAGGGCCCTGTACCTGGGCTTAGGCAAGGGACAGTAGAGTTCACTGGAGGTTGGGTTGGGGGGGCAACTGGAGAGACGAAAGGCCTCCTTGCCAAAACACAGTCAAGACTATTTATATCACAACTACCCAATTATCAATCCTCCTATCCTCCACTATCAAGCTATCGATCAAGTGTGGACCCATGCACTTTGTACTTCTTAGGAAGTGAAAATTTAGGGCCCTTGGTGTTTTATACATATTTACAACAGTACTTCAGTTTCAAGATCTTTAGTTTTTATAACATAAATATTGAAGACAATAAAAAAATATTAAACTATCACCTCTGCTAGCTTAGAAATACTTGAACCTGTTGCTAAGCACCTGCTGATAGGCAATTTTGTTTTATCAAAAGGGGATTAGAATCGGTCACACCGTTTAACACAGTCCATCTCATCCTAACCTCAGTATAACCGTGCTTTGTGCTAGATGATAATTACAGAGTGTTTTGCATGGGAAGGTGGGAGGATCACTTTGTTGTTACCGTTTAATCGTTTATTCCATGTGATGCTCATGGAACGCCTGTGCTGAGCCCGTTGATTTTGCCTTGACCAGTGTAGACAGTAGCAATTTAAATGATGACTCTGTACATTCGTGGGCACAGATATCTGGGCCCAGGGGAAGAACCTGTTACTGACTCAAAGTCCTAGCAGGTTCAGCGCTCCCTTGGCCCAAACTTTTAGTTCACTTTCCAGGACATTGTAACAAAGTCCTGGGTAGAGTCGTCATTTGTGAAGGTTCAAACCGTGACTCAGAGCCGTTGAATGACATGGTAACCGCTTTCTGGTCATAAATGCTAGAGCTCAGATCTGCACCCAGAACACCTCCTCTACAGACCACATTAGAAGAAAATAGCTTTACTTTGATTTGTAAGTTCTGCATTTTGTAAGGAATGCTTGCACTGTGCTAAATTGTGAGGACATATTTGCCGTCATGCAGGTCATCGTTTTTGTTTGTTTGCCTGCTTTTGTTTTTCTAGATAGGGTTTCTCTGTGTAGCCCTGGCTGTCCTGGAGCTAGCTCTGTAGACCAGGCTGGCCTCTGTCTCCTGAGTGCTGGGATTAAAGGTGTGTGCCACCACTGCCGGGAAGGTCATGACGTTTTTATTCTTCTTTGATCAGTATCCACAGCTCCCACCCTCATCCTACCCTGGGATTTTTTGTGATTTAATAGCAACCCATCCTGGAAAAAAAATCTAAGGACCTGCATCTACAGACTTTGCTTGCCCTTCATCAAGCTTAATCCCAGGAAAGGGTCAAATCACTGTAGCATGCAGATTTGAAAAAATAAAAACACAACCAGTCTCTTCACTCAGTATCAGTCATCAGTTCCAAAACTATCTATAGGGCCCCTCAAATAGGCAATCCATCCAAGAGACCCCACAAGGCCATGTGAGAGGCTAGGCATAGGCCCAGGACACTCTGGGGAGGATTGCCCTTCTCAGATGTAAGTAGAAAGGGAGGGAGGGAGAAATTAGTCACGTGGGGAAGAGCAGATACCCTGGAAAGATTCAAAGTCTCAGAGTTTAGGGATCTGCAGAGATTGAAGTAACTCCCTGACAGCTGGACAGGGCCATGTAGAAGGGTACTGTGTGCTGCGTGTGTGCGGTGGGTGGATGGGTGGGGATCCACATCCCAGGCCTTGAGGGAAGCAAGCTTGAGTTGAAGGCTTTACTAAACTGGCCAGCTTGTGGTTTTGAGATATGAAGAAACAAACAAACAAACAAAACACGAGGCTAGCATTCAGACATTTCTCTCCCTGAAGCCTGGCCTCCCCTCCCATTTTCAGTGTGTGGACCTTGTAAATGACTTCCCCCTTGCTCCTGTAGGTATGTATCCTGTTGATTGCAGACAGGCTGAGCAGATTAGAACAGATCATCTTAACATTGATAAATCATATTCCTTCACTCATTTACGATTCTGAGAGAGTGTTGTTCCTCACTCCCCCCACCCCTACAGATTCAAATCTCTGTATTTATTGGGTGGATGGGGGAGGGCTCATGAGGCTCCACCCCTAACTGAGGAACTATTGGCTGCAGGTAGCAGCTGGTGGAGGGAGGGGCACTTTTCTCTTGGGGTGTGGTTACAGGTAGGTTGCTCTTGCCCCACTGGAAGGTTGCACACCCTTGTAGTTATGGGCAGCGCTGATTGGACTCTGGGTTTAAAATAAAAGGAGGACACAATGTTGTGAGAGGAACAGGGAGGTAGTGGAATAGGGAAATGGGTGGGTAGGTATGATTATATTGCATTGTGCACGCATAAAAACTGCCCAAAAAATAAATACAAAGAAAAACTTACATAAGTAAACAGCCAAGCTTGGCACAGCTGACTTAGGTTTCAAAGACCTTTGCTAACGTCCTATACTAACCACCCAGCTATGCTCATGTGTATCTTAGGGGGTGCAATTGAAATGGCCTCTCAGGCACACCCCAGTGGAACCTGCAGGGATCTAGCTCTCTTCTCCCCACTGCCTAGGAGAGAGGTCCCGCATTTCAGAGGAGAGCCGTCTTCAGAGGCTTCAGGTGGCAGGGTTACCTCCTGGGCCCAGTCTTCTCTTCCTGGTTGGTTGCCTAGACTTCTCTAGCCACTATCATCACCCCATCACCCCGCTCTCCTGTGACCCCCCGCCCCCCGCCAGGAGTGAGAACCAGTAAACAGAGACCCTCTGAGCGTATTCAAGAATTGCAAGAACCTTGCCCCGACTTCCGTACAAAGGGTAGTTGCTTCCCCTGGCTGCCTCTTTGCCCCAGGGCTCCTCTCCTTTCCCATTCTCTCTCTGGGTACTCCCCTGTTGCTCTGTGTCTGTGTGTTTGATCTGTGGTGTCCCTAGGAACTCTGGTGCCACAGCTGCTTCCCTGGCCCCGCAGTTTCCCAACCTCCACCCAGAGGGCAGGCCCTCCCTTCTTTCCTGCCCTCCGTCCACCTGACAGGGACCATAAATAACAGAGGCTCCCGTGTTCCCAGCTGAGAACAAAGTTGAAAGTTTGCCTGCAGCTCCCAGCCACTCCTGCTCCGGCCCATTCTTTGTTTTCTTCCAGTGTTTGTTTTTCCTCTACCTGGCTTGGCCGTTTCTTCATTCATATTTGAGGAGAGCCGGTCTCCTGGGCTCCCAATTACACCCTGTGCTCTGGGCTCTCACAGCCTCTTGCGAGGGTCCCAGCCGCTCGGGCCGGCATTGGTATCAAGTTACTGAAAGTCTACACCCAGGCAGTCCTCATATTTACATACAAATAACTCCTGGGCTTGTGTTTATGTCACTATTGGGTCCTGCAAGAGGCTTGCCAGAGCAGTCTTAATCCAATCAGGAGGCACTTTGAAAGGATGTCTGCGGAGTGATCAGAGCGATGTTCGTCGCTATTAAGTGTTGCCACATGAAATTTTTTGAATGTTTCTGTCTGAGATTTTTTTTTGGAAAAAAAACCTTCGGAGTCTAAAACGTGAGGAAAGATGTACAGTTGCCCAGTTGCCTGCGAGCAGACGGAAAGGCTGAGGGAAGCTCCGCGGCCCCAGTGAAGACAGATCTGCCCGGGAAGGGTTTGTTCAGGCTGGTGTGGATTGGGGCTGGTGTGGACGGCTGTCTCTAAACCTCTCCTTAAGGAATTCCTGGAAGCCTCCAGGAAGTACTCCTCAACCCAGCGTGGTGGAAATGGCTTTGCCACACAGTAAGAAAGCTCTTTCTTTCATTCCTGCTTGGCGGTGTGCTGGTTTGGTTTCTGATGGAGAGATGTTGCAAATATCCCCCTGTGAATTCTCACTTACAGGAGTGTGGCCTTGAGTAGCAGCAGAAAGACAATCTTTTAGTCTTCACATTTGGGGGAAAAAATACCCAGTAGTCGCCAGTGTGTTTCAAGATCAGATTGGCTGCTTAGAAGTTAAGCTCCTGTGGTTGAAATGAATGGAGATTGTAACTGTGTTGAATGGAGGACCCAGGCCATCCAGTCGCTTACCTCTGGGAAAACTTAGCATAAACACATTTGGGATCTCTGCGCCAGCCAGCTTGTATCTCAGAAAGGAATCAAAGTAATTTTAAGAAGAGACAGGGTTTGCCCTTGTAGAGGGAACTTTCCGCGGCCTGGGCTATACTTTGGGAGGGATGGGAAACATCCCAGAGGGCAAAAGACGATTGAAAAACCTGCCCTGTTGCTCTTGGAATGTGGTTTTCCGTGTGAGCTCACTAGGCACACAGAGCTCAGAGCTTGTAAGAGCGGTTTGCATGCATTAACTCTTTGTGGGGCTAGTCAGGGTGCAGTTCTATAGTCCCCCTTTCCAGCTGCAGGAGCCGGCACCTCACCTCTGTAGAAGGCAGAGTTGCTTTGCAAGTAGTCGTGGGAACAGCTGGGCTGGTTCGTGAATCTGATAGGTTTAGAAAGAACTCAAAACTAATGTGCTCCGAGGTCTCCCAGGCAAGCAGTTACTGCTCCTACCACAAACTTACAGAACTTAGAGACGATATGCCCTAAACCGAAATCCTAGAGAGGAAACTGGTTTCAACAATAACAAAAACATTTCTTTCCCGGGCAGGTGAGCAAACTCAGCTGGTATAAAGCACTTGCCAAGCCTGGCTGAGTTTAATTGCCAGAATCCACACAGTGGAAGGAAAGCGCTAGCTCCCACAGGTTGTCCTCTGAACTCCACAGGTGCACTATGGCACGTGTAGGCCGATACATATAAGCAAATGCATAGCTAAATAAGGCCATTTCCTTCTCTTGTTTTTAAGGACAGTATTAGAGACACAGGCATTATTTTGTAAGTTGTGTTCATTCAAACAAGTTGCTCTCATCATGGGTGGTATGAGGAAAACTCCCCTGATAGATAAGCTCCTTCTCTGTAATTAACTGAACCTAGGGGGTAGGGGTGTGGCAGGGAGGGGTCAGGGGTAATGCTTATCATTGATCATCAACCCTAGCCGGGTTCACTACTTCAGTTGGCCCCTACAATGGTGAACTAACCTCTTCCTCCACTGTTTCTTTTTGGACGACGTTAAAAAACAAACAAACAAAACTACAGGGGCGCCAGGAAAGGCGATATCATGAGTGGCAGCGGTCTCCATAATTGCTCCAGAGTCCAGAGGGAGGGCTTCTGACTGTGACTTGCTCTCCATCCGCAGGTGAAGATGCCATCACAGGGGACACTGACAAGTATCTTGGGCCACAAGACCTTAAGGAACTGGGCGATGACTCCCTGCCAGCGGAGGGTTATGTGGGCTTCAGTCTCGGAGCCCGGTCTGCCAGGTACTTAATTATCCCTCCCCCCACGCCCCCGAAGTTTACTTGCAACCACCACGATCTATCATGAGCCAGCACCATTCCCATCTTCCTCACGACTCCAGAACATGCTCTTTGGACGCCATGTGAATTTTGTGGCTCAGTGCAAACGTCCTTGCTCTGCTATTTCCTTGCTGCTGGCTGTGCGTAGTCTCGTGTGACAGAACACATTGGTCATTTGTTCCTTCCCCCTTGCATTCTGCAGTCGGCTTCCAGCATGCTACCAGCTGAGCTCCCTGGCAAATGGGAAAGCCAGTCAAGGTGGCATGTTTCCAAAGTAGTTTGTTGCCTAGTGGAAGAAATTTCTAGTTATGGATAAGAAAATTGTATATGGGTTATACTTTGCTAGTGAAAAATTAATTCATGGTTGATCGGCAGCACCCTTGATGATAAAACTACCTGTATGCATAGACAGTTGAGGTTTTGCTGTTACTGTGTTGGTCAAGGGCCTGTTCGGAGTGTAACAATGACTTATCAAGAGTCCCAGACAGCAATGGGGCTAATTCAGTCCTTACAGCTGAAGCAGGGAAGCCTTGACTCCCAAGTCACTCACTGTGTGAAGGAAAAAGGACCTTGTCCAAAAGGCTGGGAATTCTTTCCCCCTGGTGTGGCTCAGCTGCAATGTTTGCTGACTGTCAAGTTATTTTAAAGCTAATAATTAAACTTTCTAAGCGAGAGCCCCGAGGACATTTTCCTATAGTTTAGGAATCCGCTGTAAAAAGTTTCATTGTCTAATAGTAAATGGCACTGCCCACAGCGTAAACCTTGGGGTTTGTTCCCAGTGCGGTTGGTGAGAACAGTTTTCTTCCAGTTTGCCTTTTAAAAATAGAACCTCCGATAACTTAGTAGGATCTTTTTTTCTTTATAAACAGGCCCTGAAAGGCGTGCAAACCTGATAGGAGCAGGTGTCAGCAACAAAGAGAGAGAGAGAGACTTTTAAAATGTGCGTTATTTCAATCACATAGTCTAAGAAATAGAAATATCTGGATCCTTCAAGGGTCTTTTGTCTTTTGTGTAGAGTTGGGTACCACTTATACTTCTATAGTGAGCTGCTTTCTTCCCCCCATTTTTATAAATATATCCTTTGTAGAAAATTCTAACCACTCGCTTCCAGTGAGCTATGAAATCTAAGTATCACCTGTTGTCATTTTTTTTGTCTTAAGATAACTTTAAGGATTTCTTGTCTCTGATTTTGACTCTGCCGTTATCTGTTGCTGTTGTATGTAAGTCATCTTTTTCATATTGGCGACTCATGTTATGCTCAGAGGCAAATATTTCTTAAGGCATATTTTTATAGCTTTATTTTTAAAGAATTAATATTTTAATGTTTGTACAGCATATCATTAGAGCATTATCAAGTCGTTTATTCTGAGTGTAACATTTAAAGGGACATTCAATGTATGATTCATTCAACCATAACATTTGTTTTTTTCTTTTTTCCCTGTCTGATTTTTTTTTCTTTTACATTCTGTTTCTCCTGGTTTTACATTTTTTTTCTAAAAATACTTTAAAATAGTCCCAAGATCAGGTAAGAAGATGTGGCGCTTTTGTGGTGTTTCTCTGCCTGTCCCTGACCCATGTTCCCATTTTTTATTTACTTCGGCATTTGTGCTGTGCTGTGCTGGCCTGCAATGTGCTTTTTTTAAAAAAAAAATTTTTTTTTTCATTTTCCTGCTCAGCTTTAGGAAATCAGTTATGATTGGGAAAGAAAAAAGAAAGAAAGAAAGAAAACCAATCTACGAAAAGGAATCTTACTTATATAATAGTGAATGGATGCTAAAGGAATTCCCCTCTCAATACATTTTGTAGAGTGCATGAAAAAAACAGAAAGGTTTTGTTGGGTCTGGTTCCTTTGCTAGTGGCTGTTTGTCTGAGCTGTCCTAAACACCTCAGTAACATTTTAGCCCAAGGCAGCACGTTTTCCTAACAGACCCTGCATCTAACACTTAGGTTTCAATGATGGCTACAAATAATCTCTCTGACTTTAGTGTAAAAACAATTTAAAGCCCGGCAGTGGTATCGCACGCCTTTAATCCCAGCACTCGTGAGGCAGAGGCAGGCGGATCTCTGTGAG
>LOJH01000477.1:21095-35973 GCA_001685095.1 Ellobius talpinus | reverse complement strand
GTCATTCATGGCACTCGCGACGTAATCTGAGCAGCAACATGATAAAGAGATTTTGAAGCATCAACCTTTGTGTGTTCCTCTTTGTGGCTACAGCTCGTGTTGCATGTCGCTTGGGTTTTGCTCAGATCTTGGGCAGAGTGAGTGTGGAGAACAAATCCCTGTGTTCCCGGCACACCAATGCCCTGCCCAGCCCACTCCCATCTTCCCTCGTTCTGTTAGCTCTTCAAAATTAGGATGATAAATGGCTGCAAGCCCCAACCAATGCGCCAGGTGCTCTGCAGTGTCCAGTAGGAGGTTCTTCCAGTTTGTCATTCAGATCCTCTGAGCTATTCACTCCACTTACTCTGATACTCTTTGTAGCTGGCACAGTCCTATACTGGCCCCCCAAAACCTTCCTCTGCTACCTTCTGACCACTCAGCTAACGGCACCCTGCACCCCTGTTTGCCCATCCATTTATTAGTCTCAGTAGCCAAGTCTCACCTGTGCCATTTCTAAGCCCAGGAAGGGGAATTTTGCTCATAGATGGATTCAGCCGACATTGCCATGTGTTTGCTGTGTGCTGGGACTCTGCTGGGCCCTGCAGGTCACGTGGTGAACATGGCAGCCCAATCCGAAGGTGCTGTCTGCTTTGTTGAGGCTCTGCTGTGGTCAGTGCAGCACCCCTAATCCAGGCGAACGCTCCAGTGTGCATTTGCACTAACACAAGCGTGATTTCAAGCCCAAGTTTGTGCTGCATCCTTCCTCATACACCTAGCGATAGTAGATCTTCACCACTAATTACAGAGAAGCCTGAGAATTTTGTCCTATTCTCTTGTTATAGTGCCTATGTTATTGTATGAAATCACCTGAAGCTCATGTGGACCCACACACGAACACACACACACACACACACACACAGTAAATATTACATGTGTATCTAAGAAAATTAAGCACTTCGGAACAGTTTCAGAGGAGCCACAGGCCATTTTGCATTGGAAATAATTCTTGTGGAAGCCTGGATGGCAAATGGAAGCGGATAACCATTTTCGCTGAGGAGAAAGGGGAGACTGTTTTTACTGTCTCCTTATTTTTGAGATGGCCTTTTCCTCTCCTGACTTGAATATTCTAGAAGCAAAAGCCTCTCAAGATAGCTAGACTAATAGTAAGCGCGTGAAACAACAGAGAGAAAAAAAAATAGTTTAATCCAAAACCCAAGCAAAAGGTGAATGCACTGCCCTGGTGAGCAGCTGATAAAGGAAACAAACGCAGTCCAAGAACTCTCTCTACCCATTGGCTCTCTCAGTCCAGTTTGTCGAGGATGTCTTCCTTGCTAGGAAACCCACAGATACATAGGGGCTTCAGGCCTTATTGGCAGGATGTTAGCGCCATGCTTAGATAATTATATAGAAAAGAATGTTGATGGATAGGAATATTTTCTTAAAATAGTACCACAGGGAGCCGTAGTGCTTGCTGAGGATCGCTCCCTGGTGCTACTTGAATTGTGTGTCTGCTTTCAGCTCTGAAATTTAGCATGTAAGGGTATTGTTTGCATTGACATCTGTCTGTTGGTTTCCTGTTTACCAAAGTGCCCATCACCAACAGAGAAAGCCTTCCACTGATACAGCTACATGCAGGCAAAATATTTTTCTTATTAGCTTTGACCTAAAGGCCAATGACAAATACAGGCACACCCCAGGAAGTGTAATGTTTAAGTTCTATTTCTGTTCCCCTGCAGCATATTCAAATACAGGTGATTTTAATTAGCATTTTAGCTTCTATCTTTTTAAATGGTTATTGAAAAGATTTAATCCCTTTCCAGCAAAATCTCAGCAAATCTAAAGTCCCTGCTTTTATTTTTATATTTCATCTTCGTAAATGTGAAGGGTGTTGGTACGGGTGAATTGTCCCTTTGTCTCACAAGCTGTGTGTGTTATGCTATGCTGTGGAGTTTCATCCAACGTGTACTGGAGTGAGGTCCCATAAATAAGTTAGGGGAGAAACTAGATAGAGTAAAGATGTGACCCTGGACTGTCCCTTAAGCCATCCTCAAAGGCTACAGAAAATGGTGTTTTTTGTTTTTTTTTAAATCTGCATTCCTCTCATAGATCATCTTAATGCCAACTTGAAGAATATTCCTGTTCCTTCTCTGTGTTGTTCCCATGGTGATTTCCTTGCCTCCCGGGAGGGAGCCCCTTCCACTGAAACCCAGTTGTCTTTCGGTCTTGACCCTGAGTGTGAGCTCCGTGCACGTCTGATGTGACCCCATAGTAGTGGCTTCCGACCGTTGTATTAGAGAAGTCGCGCCAGCTGCCTTTTCCCATACATTTACCTTGAGTTTCGAATGCTCTCCCAAGTTGACTTCTGTCGGTGATGGCATCTGATCTTTCCCTCCACAGGTTTCTCGTTAGCTTTATGGTAGACGCGAGAGGGGGCTCCATGCGAGGAAGCCGCCACCATGGGATGCGGATCATCATCCCCCCACGCAAGTGTACAGCCCCCACCCGCATCACCTGCCGCCTGGTAAAGAGACATAAACTGGCCAACCCACCCCCCATGGTGGAAGGAGAGGGATTAGCCAGTAGGCTGGTAGAAATGGGTCCTGCGGGGGCACAATTTTTAGGGTAAGTCTCCCCAGTTTTATTTTGGCCCTCTCACCACATCTTTGACTTTCCTTTAGTCCTTGCTAACTCAAGACATTAACTCTGAAAAAAAAAACGGGGACTTGGGTGTGGTGTGAAAGGTCACCAAGGTCATCATGCTGCATAATAGGCTGTGGGTTCCTTAACTCAGTTACTGGCCAAGGCACTTACTAACCAAGAAGCATGCTTGCTGCCCCATGGGTGTGTGGCTCCCTGTGGCCTCCCACGGAAGTCAAGGCACCGACCTTAGAAAATATTACAGGTTGGGATGGTGACACCTCGCTGCCTAGGTGGCTACCTTGTGGACGCATCTCTTTCAAAATAACTCTGAGAGACATAACCCCCTGGGGTAGGGTATTTTCCGAGAAGGCAAACTGAATTTTGCTTCATTGTCTGAGGTGGCACTTGGCAAGGCAAGGTAGGCAGGCTCTGTCGTAAGCGTGTTCACAATCTCCCCTCTGTTTCTCTTCCTGCTGCATGGATGTTACTCAGTAAACTGCACCTACCCACCCATCCTCCCCCTGTAAATGAGGGCGAGAGCTTGGTTAGCCGAATCCTGCAGCTTGGGCCTCAAGGAACAAAATTTATTGGGTAGGACCTTCATAGACAAGATCAGAATGTCTACAATTTTTCCTTTCCATTTTCAATTTTTTTCTGTCACACCCATGGTCTTATTCTCAGTTTGTTCTTTTTTTTTGGTTTTCTTTTTTATGCTTTCAGTCGATGTGTGTCACTGAAAGGCAACACCCATAGTGGCTTGACTTATTGTGGCACTGCCGCTACCTTGTGCTTTCGAAGCATGTGGGACTCACTGCAAGCATTCCGCTGACTTTGTGCATCTGTCGCCCCTCCTTTAATTTGAAATGTTTCTTCTCTGTGTACTTATTAAGGCTAGACTGACCGTCTCATTTTAACCAGACTAAGAGAAGGTATTTGCAGGCTTTGAATCAATGTTTGCCACAAATGCCATGTGTGCGCGTGCATGCCTGTGTGTGTGTATCTGTGGGTGTGATTAGACTTAGAAGGCATTTATGGTACAGTGTAATCTTTATGGGCTTTGTGAGGCAAAAGAGATCAATGAGTAAGATAATTTTGAATGTGTCAAGAACACAAGCTCTTTAAAGAAATGTGAATGGGGGCAGCCAGGATGTTCTGTTGAGTTGTCAAGTGTCTATTGTCTTGGTTAGGCTGAAATGTGTCATTGTTCGTTTGCCTATCCGACTGTGTTTGCCTTGGCAGTATGCATGAAAAGCCTGTTACGAATTGTCCTGCTTGGCTGTCACTTTGGTCAAAGATCCTGCTTATACCTTCTCAACAGCATTGTCGAGTGTCCTACACAAAGCCACAGGGATAGTATTGGACACATTAACCTGCAAAGATTGTATCTTGTTCTCAAAAAACAAGTGATACCCAATGTGTAATTATGAAGTAAGGTTGAAGGTGGGAAATTTCTTACTAACACTGTTAACACTGAGAAGAATATTTGCTCCTGTTTTTACCTGTAAAAGAATAAAGGCATTATAAAAATTTAAAATGATCTTGGCCAAAAGTAAAATCATGGTATTCATCAGCCTCGTTTTAAACGAATACTTTTATTAAGTAACCAGATATTCATATTTTATTTATGGTTTTGATCTTTCCGACAGCCCTCTCCTCCTGCTCTGCCTACTGTAGCCTATATTTGCTGCTACTGCGTGTATATAAACAGCTAGGTTAAGGCAGGTTGTGTACAACCTCTCCAGAGAACAATGATACTGTCTGTTAAGCATCACCCTAGAAAGCTGCACAATCCCAGCCACATGAACTGTGTGTGATTGTGGTCTGCTCACTTCCATCCATCTTTTTACCCATAATTCTGTCAAACCTGACGAAACGATTTCCCGTGAGTTGATTGGCGCAATCTTCAGTCTGTAGCCATTCCCCTTCATTTGTTTGTGCAAAAGGACACTGTCAAGAGCTAATGCCTTCCTACAACAATTTCAGGCTGACATGTGCTCTTCTGGAATATTCCAGTATCCCCGGACAGGTGGTAGTCTGGTCAGGCAATGAGGCTATCCATTACCTATTCACAAATGGAACAACCAGAGAAACTGTCTTAGCCACAAAATCGTGCAAACTGTTGGAGGGACTGGATTATATGACAATATAATGTCTGCTTTATTGCTGAGAGGAAAAAAAATAGAGAACTGATCTCCACAATTAGAGTAGGTTTCTTTTTTTTAAAGAAATGACTGTGTCCTTTTAACTCATTAGCATCTCGTATTATATAATGAACCTATTATGTGTTTTTTTTTAATGGACCAGCTTTCTTTCTTTATGGGCAATTTTAGTCATGTTTAATTCCTTCCCCCAAATTACCTATTTATATGTGTTTAATCTCCCCCATTCAATTTGACGCCTAACACACACTAGGCCTTCAAGAACCATTTGTGAATGAATGATGGCATGTCCTTGGGCTTGGAATATTATTTAATCAGCAATGATTCTGCAGCTTTAAGACCATTCCCAACCCAAATGGCACCTCTGATTTCCAACTCAGTACTGTTAATAAGACTTTTCTTTTAGTATTCTGCTATAGAGATGTTTAATTTGATGCAAAAATACGGTGGCTTCTTGTTTTCTAGCCCTGTCATAGTGGAAATCCCTCATTTTGGGTCCATGAGAGGAAAGGAGAGGGAACTCATTGTTCTCCGGAGTGAGAATGGGGAGACCTGGAAGGAGCACCAGTTTGACAGCAAAAACGAAGACCTCACTGAGCTACTGAACGGCATGGATGAAGGTAACGCTATAACAATACCCCTTCCCTTCCGCGGATGTGGACAGGCAGAAAGCAAGTGTCGCGTGGTTGAAGGGCTACTTGAGCGTCACATGATGCAGAATGCAGGGTCTTCAGCATCTACTGCTCCTTTCCATGCCTAAGGCACGATTTTATCTGACCCTACTACACTACCAGCACCACCACAGTTTAGACAGACAAGTACCCACATTGTTCTTTAATTTTTTTGACCAAATTTATCAGTTTTTCCAAGACCTAAGAAGGCTCTTTTTTTTTTTTTTGTTAAGAGTAACATGGTGGAGGGGACATCAAATGACAGTATATAATATTTGCCTACAGCATTAGCATTTACAGTATATTTTTGGAACTTTTGTTTCATTTCTCTTAACTTATTTTAACATCTTTTATGATTTTTTTACTGTCTCTTGAGCCATAATAGTTTTTTAAAAATAGATGTCAAAACTTATTGGCGCTTGTGTGTTTTGATGTCTTATTCTTTGAGTTGGTGAGGCTAGTGTGTGGCTACAGGTCTCTTTCCCACACATCCCTTCTTTTGGGGAGTGTCTGAAGGCATTAAGATAGGATTTCCTGTAGCTCAGGTGGTAGTGGATGACCTTGAACACTTGACCCTCCTGCCTTGGCCTTCTCAGAGCTAAGATTACAGTTTGTGCCACCCGTGCCTGACTCACACACCTCCCTGAGATTTGGTGATGCTTAGAAGTGTATGTTTTTCTTTATAAGTGTTGGGTACCAACTGTCTTTAAGAACACACATTTGATGCGGTTTTCCTTGAGACGTGATTCAAGAAAAGCTAGAGGCCTGGCTCGTGAAATGGTGCTGTGGAAAGAAATCCCAGTTAACTGTGACAGCGACCTCATTTCCTAATTGGTGCAGATTCTACAGCTGTTTTACGTCACAGTGGCAATCTGGTCCATAAAATCAAAATCGGATCTTTTATCATTTTGTTGGCTGTGTTTGGAATTCACCTACTGGGGTCTCTTGTGGGTTCAGACTGTAGACCATGGAGGTATTCAGATTCGGGGAGTTTAAAGAATGATTGAGTAAGTCTCTGGACCCCTGTGAGCCTAGAAATGGAAATTGTTCTCGTTATTTTTATAGAGTTTCCATTAAGATGAATAAGTGATTTTGTGAAACCCTTAGGGAATATAATCCTTAAGCTTTTAATAAATATCAGTTATTGATGCCATTGTTTTCACCTGTAGAAAAAAAGTGTGCCATATTAAAAACTTGGTGTAGGATAGAGTCACCATCAACTATGCAATTTAAAAATAGGATGCCTATACACCAAGGTAGAAAGAAACTGTTGAGTCTATAAAAAAAAAGCCTTTTCATTTTCATGTGGAAGTTCCAAAACAAAGCATAGTACACAAGTTCAGAAATCATATTCTTTTTCATAATTATTATTTTATGTGTATGAATATTTTGCCTGTATGTGTGTCTGTGTACTACATGTGTGCTTGGTCCCTGAGGATGTGGTGAGCCTCTCCATGGGTTCTGGGAATTGAACCTAGGTCTTTCACAACAACAAGTGCCCTTAACCACTGAGCCAACTCTCCAGCCAGATCTGATTCTTACTTAACAAACCACAAAACAGACATCCTTCAAACCCAAGTGATTTATCCAGATTGCCTTGCTAAGCAGAAGGGAGAGGGCTGAAATCTCACTGTGCCTGTCTTAGAAGAGTTACAGCTATATCCCTCTTGTTTTCAAAATGCATGTCCCAGGAGAAAGAAGACAAGTGGAAAATTCTAGAAACTTCTAGATTTGGTTCAGATGAGATTTGGTCAAGATTGAGTCAAGAACAGTCCTTGTAGTTCAGTGATACATTAAATGAGGGTAGATTATCCAAAGTGTGTACAGATGCTGCCAGGCAGATAGAGTTTCTGAACTACATTCTTAAGATCAGGTAAATATTCAGCTCTATTTCACACGATGAAAGGGAAAGGTAGATACTTCGGCGTTTAAAGAGTCGAGCAATAGAGCCCATTGGACCAAGATGTTCAGGGTAAAGTTTTGGTTATATATTAAATATAATAAGAATAGAGGGAGCCCAACACATTTATAACTGAGGCTCAGTTATTAGTTAATCTGATTTCATACCGGCCTCAAGTCCCACCGCTTCCTACCACTGTTCTGGTCCCCAAAGATAATTCATTCTCTCTAGACTCTTCCTCTACCCAAAGCTACTTAAAAATGGGAATCATTCTGGGTTTTGTTTTTGTTTTTAAAGTCAGCAAGTCCTTTTCATTGAAGATTCAACGATATACTAAGTTGTCCCAGGGAGGGGAGCTGAGGACCTGGCAGGAGGTCTGTGCCCAGAACTCCTCCAAACCCTCCCGAGGAGGCAGTGCCGCATAGTTAGATGCCAGCTACCTGGCATGAATCAGGTGATGCCCCTGGTGAAAGAGAAATATCGCCAGGGTCCCACCCTCAGGGGTCAAGAGCATAGCTTCTCTCTGTGTTCTTCCCAATTCTTGTTGACAGCTGTTAGTGAGGTAAAAAGCAACACATGAAGTAGAACAATGAACCATTCAAGATTTCCTTAGAGAATTAAATCAACCCCACTGTTCTTATACTCAACGCAACAGTTTCTCCAGGCAGAATAGTGTCATACATTGTCTATGGCCGGTGACACCACCTACCCCTAACATATGCCTACTATAAATGTCTCCTTTTAATGCTCCCTTCTCCATAAGTACATTCCATGTATTATTTTAGTCTATATTTAAATAGTCCATCTTCCTCCATGCGATTGTCTGAAAATATTAATACCCATGCTTTTAATACTATCTTAGTCAATATTCCAGTCTCCAATTCTTACTAGGCGAGGCAATTGTGGGTGCCGGAGTGATGCTCCGTGGACAAATGCTTGCCATGCAAACATAGGCTCCAGTGTTTGGATCCTAGAGCCCCCTTAAAGCTGCCCAGCCCTGGCAGTTGCCAGCAGTCCCAGCATTCAAGAGACAAAGACGGGAGTCCCAGAGGCAAACTGGCTAGCTCCAGATTTAGCAAGAAACCCTTCTTTCAGGGAGGATGCCAGACCTCAACTTCAGGCCTCTGCATGCACAATCAAACACATACACAGGCCAAAAGAAAAATAAGAGACTTGTAACGATCAGATAGGCTTTATCGTTTTAACATATACAGAGTTTTCCCGTGCATACAAAAGTAATTGCTAGAAAAACTTCAAGGAACCAAAGGTCTGAGTAGGGGCATAATTTTCCCAGTGTGGTCTTGACGTTGGCACCGTGGTCCATGGAAGTCATCAAGGCCAAAATTCCCATCCTGGCCTCACCACTCACTGTAGTGTGGCTGTAACCAGTCTCTCTAACGTTCATCTAAATGCACCTTGTGAGGATGCCTTGTGGGTAGCTCCTGGGTGGTGGATGCGCTGGTACACATGGAGTTCTTACAGAGATGTCTGTGTAGAACCACTCACTCAGGTAACCATGCTCAGAGTCATGGCCGCCACACATGCTGTACATGATGGCTGCCGTCTGACACTGGCCTAAGGACAAAGGGGCATGTTTCCCCCATTTGCTACCGTTTGCAAGTCAAGCTATCTGCCTGTAGGAGTTTTTTCTCCCAAGTGGACACAGGTTGCTGATGAACAGACAAGGTCAAGCACTTACCACTTCCCAGTCAAGAAGTGGTCAACAGATGTAGGATCTCCAAACCCTCGCCTCTTCCCTACCCAGTTAGTTGCCTTTCTGTACCGTACACGTTCGCATCTATATATTCTCAAATGGAACATGCTCGTTGTGAAGGTTGCTTTGAATTCTTGTCCGGAGAGGACTGGAAATCACCCAAGGAACTGAGCACTCAGCCACACTTGGGAGGTATTATTTTTAGGCTTCAGGCTTGCCTGTGAGAGAACCTCCCCTCCCCCGTTAGGTGCCCTCAAAGTGAGTGGCATCATTCCCTGGATTGGGGTCTTGGATTGTATCAAAAGAGAAAGCTAGCTGAGCACAAATATTCACCATTCCAGCTTCCTGGCTGGATAAGGCTGTTTTAAGGTCCTGTTACTATGAATTAACTCTACCTTTAGGATAAACTCTACCCTTAAACTATGAACCAAAATAAACCATTTACTTGTGCGTGTGTGTGTGTCCATCCTAGAAAAGGCCATTGGGTGTGCAGTTATCACTTTACACCTTATTACCTTGAGACAGGGTCTCTCACTGAACCCGGAGCTTTCCCCTTTACTCCTAGACTGAGTGACCAGCAAGCCCCAGCTCCCCTCCTGTCTCCACCCCCATCCCATCCCCACCTCCTGACTGCAGTCCTAGGATTGCATAGGCATGCCAGGCCATGTAAGTGGGTATTGGGGATCCAAACTCAGGTGGTCATGCTTGCACCGAGCTGCCTTCCCCAGCCCCTATTCCTATGATTTTTAAGCAGGCCAGAGCATCTGTGGTTGTGTCAATTGAGCAGGCGCGTTAGCCGAGCTGTGGTGAGGTAAGCTGCTGGGAAGACACAGTGCTTGTCTGGGTGTGGAGAACCTGCCCTTTCTAACTCGGCTTGCAGGTGGCAGAAGCAGTTTTTATCTCTGGCAGCAGACAGATATCTTATCTATGTAGAGGCTGCAGATGTGCAAGCAAAATTCCCACGCACACATCCCGTCCCCAAGCTGTGCACCAAACCAAATTCACACTGTCAGTTTAATGAAAACCTTAATTAAACCCAGTGCCTCCAAAGTCAGGTCCTAAGAGCTATTTGTATTTGTGTCGAGTGTCGAGCCTGGGATCGTGCTCTTGAAGGCCCCGGCCTCCCCAGAAGTCCCCAAGTTACAATTCAAAGCACTTGAGAAATGGTTTGTCTCCCACAGTCCCCTGCAGTAGCCAGTGGATGCAAGTTCCTGATAAAAATGAAAATGTGTGCAAACGTTACCCACGCTACATAGGAGAATACACCCACTTCTAAATGCATCTGTGTCAACAGTATATTTCAAGCAATGTGTAGGCTCAAAATTGGCACTTCGGTTCAATGCATTTTAACCTTATCAATCTTAAAGTAAACGGTAATTTTAAAAGTGCCCAGTCACTGTCAAACACGGACTGATGTGGTGTTTTACACCAGGTACACGGCACAGAGCGCCATCTGCTGGAATCATCTGGCAGTAACAGTTTTGAAAAAATTTTCCAAATAGAAAGTTTCCCAGCTCAAGATTGCATTTGAAACGCCCAATAAATAAATAACAATTTACTTCAAAAAATCCCAAAACAAATCACAAAAAAAGCTTACATATTTTCTATCTGTTTCCGTAAGTTGGCATTTTAAACCAACTGCATGAAGACTGCTGCAGAGTGAAAGAAAAAGAAAAATGCTTCAATGTAGCCTTTGGAATGAGATACTTGAGAAATGAAAATTGAGCCAAGGCAAAATGGCATTAATAATTCCCACTTTTAAATGGATTGTGTGTATGGATTTTCCATCGGTGGATCCAAGTGATGACCTCAGATATGTTGCTCTATGGGTCCGACATTAGCCCAAGCTGGGCATCAGCATTAGCTGCCGGCCTTCAGCGTGGCATGCCTGCAGAAGGCAGTGTGCCCAGCACAGCAGATCTAAGCTGTAACTAATGGATGGTGTGCATATGATGGGCACCTGGGGGATCATGTTTGGCTTCGAGGCATTTTCTGAGATCCAGTTTTGAGATAGATTGTATGGATTGTTTTTCTCCATAAATGTGGTGGTAATGCTGTAAAGGTTTGAAGAGAGGCATGATGGGATAATTTCCCCAAAAGCAGTGTTTCTATCTGCACAAATGGCTAAGTAGGCTGAGCATGTAACTGAGCAGAAATTAAACCGTAGCCCAGAAATTGTCATTTGGGGAAGGTTGAGGCATCTGTATTTCTTTCCTTAGACTTCACACTCATACTCATACAAACCTGGACACACACACCAACCAGGTCACATCCACACCAACCGGGTCACATCCACACCAACCGGGTCACATCCACACCAACCGGGTCACACGCACACCAACCGGGTCACACTCACACCAACCGGGTCACATCCACACCAACCGGGTCACACGCACACCAACCGGGTCACACTCACACCAACCGGGTCACACTCACACCAACTGGGTCACATCCACAACAACTGGGTCACACGCACACCAACCGGGTCACACTCACACCAACCAGGTCACATCCACACCAACCGGGTCACAAGCAGCCCTTGAAAGCAAAGGCACCAGATGAACATGGGTGCTGGGAGCTGAGCACAGGTCCTTTGGAAGAGCAGGAAGCACTCTTAACCCCTGAGCCATCTCTCCAGCTCCTGAATTCTACATTTTTAAGGCCAGGCATAGGTAAGATGAGAGTCCACTAAGACCTTCCCCACCAAACATGGCCAGTCGAAGGTCTTCTGAGCTAAGTGGGAGAAGCAGGCTTTCAGGCCCCCATCTAAGACAGACAAGTGAGTCTCCAGTGTGAAACTGAGAATTTATCCTGTTAGCAGGCAACAGTGTTGTTTCTTAGGCTGTTCAAGTACTACGGCAGTGGTTCTCATCCTGTGGGTCACAACCCCTTGAGCAAACACCTGTCTCCGAAAGTATTTACATTACGATTCATAACAGTAGCAAAATTGTAGTTATGAAGTAGCAACAAAATAAGTTTTTGTTGGGGGGGTCAGCACAACTTGAGGAAATGTATTAAAGGTCGCAACATTAGGAACAGAAGTGGGGATATATGCCTAAGACTCTTTGCTTAGCTTTCTTGCCTTGCACAGAGAAAATGTCCAGAAGGTAATCCACATCATAAATGTGAACCTTCTCTGTTCTAAATAAGGAGCCATTTAAAAATCTCAATGTATACAAATTCATTCCCCTCAAAAGATACTGGTGTTGTCAGACTTTATTACTGGTTGTCTGATCATCTAACTCATCTAATGGACTTTTCATATCTGCAATACAAAACTCTGAGAGGGGCTGTATATTCTCATGAGTGGTTAATGTCCTTAGGCCATCCCCTTGAATTATAAACACATGACTGGCATAGACCTTACTGGGGATTAAGAACTAGGAAGACTAAAGCCACTTTTTCACATGTAATTTTTTTAAAAAAAATCTTTAGAATTTTGTGTGACTGTGGCATGTCTGCGGAGACCAGAGGACAACTGTCAGGAGTGCATTCCATCCTTACCCAATGGGCTTCACGGACCTAACGGGTCATCGGGCTTGTAGGGCAATTACTCGTTCCCACTACACCATCTCACTGACCCTCAAATGGTACTCTTTATAAAAATTATTAAAAGAGCACACGACAGCTACTTCCTGCTACCTGTATTTTCAATTGCAATCTAAAGGCTTGCTGGTTCTCCGGAGGGGAAATCCCTTACACTCCACTTGTTGAAGGAATTCCTGGTTTCTTGGTTACTGGTTAAGCAACTACCATATGCCAGCCTGTCAGTGTCAAACAAACAATGCCTGGTTTAACATGATTTCATGGTAGTTAATTCATCTTATGGGAGAAGAAAACCTAAGGTTTAGTGCACCAACTTCAGAGGCAAAAGTGTTCAGATATGCTACCCCCGATAGTGGTTGCGGCCACAAATTGAAGCCAAGCATTGAGAGTTTGTTCCCGTTTGTAGCATTCTCCTCACAGCTGGGTCTTCAGCATCCTATTTCCTTTTTATTTTTAATATAACATCGTAATTCTCTGAGAATTTCATATAGTTCCTCCCTCCCATTCCTCCTAGATCTGCCCCCTTCCTCTCCATCCCCTCCTATCTTAATGCCTTCTTTTTCCCCTTTATCCAAACAGTTCACTGAGCAGTTACCTGTTTTCAGACATTCAGCCACACCATTTTCCTGTCGTTTTGGCTCATTTTTAAAAAACAATCTATAGAAAAATGTAGTTTTATTACTTACCATAGCTATATGTTATTTACTATTGCCATGCATGTTGTAGCCCATAAATGCCTGTTAAGTATTTTTGTTTTTATAGGTTTTATTCATGTGGGGGGAAGGTCCTAGAAGAGGGCCTTATATCCCATGCAGGAATTACAGGTGGTTGTGAGCCACCTCACGAAAGTCCGAGGAACAGCACCTGGGTCCCCTGCAACTGGAATTACAGATAGTTGTGAGCTGCCATGTGGGTATTGGGAATTGAACCCGGGTCCTGCAGAAGAACAGCCAGTGCCATCTCTCTATACCTCCTGCTTACATTCTGGGTGCCACATCTTCTAGTTTGCCTTTGTCCTCTCTGTCTCTTTCTGCATACATTATGTGGACAGGTGCATGGTCATGCAAAAGCGTAGTCAGTCGGTTAACTAGAAGGTCATATTCTTTCACGCAATGATCTATCAGACTTCTTCTGATCCTGTTGCTGATGAGGAAGATCATGGGCTGAGGTCTCCACAGTGACATCACTGGCTGGCGCTCACTCCTCCTGCCTCCCAGTGCTTGCTTTCCAACCCCATGGTTTACTTTCTTCTACAGTGTCTTAGCATCTAGCAGTCTCCCCTCTAGTGACTGCTCTTAATGACTATGGTTCTCTTTCTAAACCACATATACCTATTTTTTTGTTTGTTTTGGCTATAGTTTTTGGTTGTTTTGTTTGCATTTCTATTGGCTTACTTGGACTCTCAGGGGACAAGTGGCGCGTATTTTAAACACACAAAGATGATATTATGTGGTTATAAGGAGACACGGAAAGATCTTGTTTCTACTGTCTTCTCGTTCTGTGGCCTGGAAATCAGAGCACTCAAGGCTGTGTATGTGATCCTACTGAAAGATGGTCCCTGGGGAGCCCTGGCTCTTCCCACTTGTCTGTGACTAGCCAAATCACCAAATTGTGGGGGGGATCTCTAAGTTGATGATTAATAGTCAATCATGATACAAATTTTAATAGGGTCAGAAGATTTGATTAAAGTTTTTTATTTATTTATTATGTATACAATATTCTTTCTGTATGTATGCCTGAAGGNTCAGGACCTTTGGAAGAGCAGGCAATGCTCTTAACCGCTGAGCCATCTCTCCGATTAAAGTTTTAAGTAAAGGAAGTACCATGCAGGGCTCCCTAGTGAATCCTGAATTTTGTCAGACTCTGCAGACTACTGATGAACTGCTTCTGGAACCTTCTTTGTACACCAATTAGAAACCATCCTCTTGTTCTGTGTGGTGGCTCACGCTTATATTCTCAGCATGTGGAAGGAAGATCAGGTGTTCCAGGCCATTCTTGTCTATATAGCAAGTTTGAGACCAGCCTGAGCTATATGAGACCCTGTCTCAAGATAAAAACAGCTGGGTGTGGTGGTGCACTCCCAGTACTTGGGAGGTAGAGACAGGCAGATCTCTGTGTGTTCAAAGCCAGCTTGGTCTATATAGTGAGTTCCAGGACAGCCAGGTCTATTTAGAAAGATCCTCTCTCCAAAAAAAGAGAAGGAAGGAAGGAAGAAAAAGAAAGGAAGGAGAGAGAGAGAGAGAGAGAGAGAGAGAGAGAGAGAGAGAGA
>LOJH01000477.1:0-15123 GCA_001685095.1 Ellobius talpinus | reverse complement strand
TGGAAGAGCAGTCAGTGCTCTTAACCTCTGAGCCATCTCTCCAGCCCCAATTTGATTATTTTTTGATGTTGGGGATAAACATGCTAAAAATTTGGTCTACCAGGGGGCCATACCCCCAGCCCCTGATTTTCTTCATTGTGAGTTCTTTGTTGTTTATTTCTGGATTTTTGATATTATTGGGTTTTGCTTTTTCCTTTTTACACATTGTATTTTGTTTCTCTTAGGTTTTGGCTTGCAGACTGCCACCAGGTTTTAGAAACTGTAGGGCTAGCCTCACAACTGTACAGAGAGTTGATATGCGTCCCTTACATGGCCAAGTTTGTTGTTTTTGCCAAAACGAATGACCCAGTGGAGTCCTGCCTGCGGTGCTTCTGCATGACGGACGACAGGGTGGACAAGACCCTCGAGCAGCAGGAGAATTTCGAAGAGGTTGCCAGGAGCAAAGACATTGAGGTACAGGGTCACAGGAATGAGTGTCTGTTATTGCATTCCCCAGATAAAGGCTTATTTGGGGGGCCGTAGTGGCACATACTGTACAGAGATATCAAGGACGTTCATGGATTATTTTAAAACTTTGAAATGGGTTCATCTTCAAATTACTTAAGTGCTTTGAGTTCACGTCAGGTGGTTAAAATAGAATGCTAATGAATCTAAACTACTCTCCATTATCCAGTGGCCGTCTTGAGTATGTGTGGGATCACTTTCCACACACAGGACCACAGTTTTCCTTTTTCAAACCCAGAGATCGTGTAAGCATCAGCCAGCCAAAAAACGACAGATCTCAGTCTACGTAAGGGAATGTCAGGCATTTTCTCTGACATGTTTAGTTGTTGGAAGAGAAAAGCAGTTCTGTTATATTTCTGTCTGTAATGATAGCTGCTAATAGCGGCTGTTGGAGTGTAAGTGCCCAGACATATTTTTAAAGCAAACAACCCCACAGAAGTCATTTTCTCATAGTTATATAATTATATCGGTCTTCGAATGTTATTTGACTTAAAAGCTCTCAAAATTCTTTTAGGTAAAATTAACTTTAAATTGTGTACTTCTTTTACTCTGGAAGGTTCTGGAAGGAAAGCCCATATTCGTTGATTGCTATGGAAACCTGGCCCCTCTCACCAAAGGAGCTCAGCAGCTTGTTTTTAACTTCTATTCTTTCAAAGAAAACAGACTGCCATTTTCCATCAAGGTAAATCATCTTTAACATTGACTCTGTGATTATTTTAAAATTCCAAGAGAATAAATGCTCTTTTTTAATGGTTTATTGGTTTATTTAGTTTGAGTTAACTCACTAAATATGACTTAAGAACAAGGTCAGGTTTTGTTCTTATTCTCCTAGGATGAATTTTCAGGCTAGTAAAAGTTTGTTATTGGTAAATGAACATTCATATATTTATTATTTAAATGTAAGGAAATAGAACCCAGTGTAGTAGTACACACCTTTAATCCCAACACTTGAGAAGGTGGAGGCAGGTGGATCTCTGTGAGTTTGCCAGCCTGCTGTACAATAGTGAGCTCCAAGCCAAGCCAAATCTACATAGTAGGACCCTGTCTCAAAATATCCCAAAATATAAAAATTAAATAATTCAAAGGAATGTTTATAAAATTAAGCAACCCAATGCAGAATGGACCATATGTAGCATACGTAGTTAAATTTGGTTTGTGTTTCCATGGGGGTTCGGGCAGAGTCCGGTGGTCATCACCGCTTGCTGTTCCATGTTTCAAACACTGAAACTTAATTCGTAGGAAGACAGATAATGCACATAGCCCAGATCAGCTTGTCCCATGAGACAAGTGGGTGGCCATCCTATTGTTTAAACCAGGAACTGAGCCCCTGGTACCTTGCCAGGTTTATCCTGGGTTACCATTCTTCCCCTCTCTGAGCGCTCGATAAAAACAAAAGTCTCACCCTTCATCAGACAAGAATCTGTCTCTTTATGTAATCATCAATTTCCCAAATTTCTTCTAGGTTAGAGACACCAGCCAAGAACCCTGCGGCCGTCTGTCTTTCCTGAAAGAGCCGAAGACAACAAAGGGATTACCCCAAGCAGCTGTTTGCAACTTAAATATTACTCTACCCGCACACAAAAAGGTATCTTTTAAGACTGGTTTATTTCCACATTTACCCCCCACCCCGGTCTTGAGGCGATGGGCCCTTGGTATGTAATGAAGGAATGCTTGGTGACAACTCTGAAAACCCCTGAAACTCAAGTTGTGCTAGTCTCCATGTGTAGATGGCGTCTTGTTGCTGTGGTGTCCTGTTCTTACCCGTCTGTGTGATGGAGTCCTCTGTGGATTGCTTCCACTGGTAGTGTGTAGATCGTTATGCTCCCAAATGACTGCCACGTGTTCATTTCCCGTGGCTGTGTGGTCCGTGATGCTGTTGTTCTTGGCTTCTTTTGATTTGCTGTGCTTTCTAAACCAGCTTGCCTTGTGTGCTCCCTACTCAGTCCTTTTTCATATCCTGATACTCTTTTCCCTGCTGTCCATTATAATATTCCTTGTCTCTGCAATGCATCTTGGGACCAAAAGGAGACAGAGTCAGATCAAGATGATGAGGTAATACGAACCCTTCTGCTTTTATTCTCTCCGAGGTAGATATTGGATATGTGTGAAAAAGATTGCAGCGGGCTAAACCATGGGAACAGTCTAAATGCTGTTGTTGCTTAACCTATGCGAGGCGGAGTTAGCTATTTTTTCCTTAAAGTGGCTCACTCTTCCCATGAACATAGGAGTGTGCTTCCATGTATTCTGCAAAATCAATAAACTAGTTAATGAAAAACCTGGCGTCATTTAAGCATCTTTAAACATGACAGATTGCCATGCGTAAACTTATTAAATTTCACAGGTGTGTTTTTACTACCCACTGCCCTCTGGCTACCCGCTGTGTTGTCAGCTCTAGCTCAAGACTTTGGTTATTACATGGAATTGTGTTGTATAATCAACTATGCTTTATGTAATATAAAGTATTTTCTCACTAACTGCAGGTAGACATTTGCCATTCCAGTGAAAGAATTTATCTTGGCCATTTAAAAAAAAAAAGTTTTTTTAACTTATGTGTATATGTGTTTCTGTGTGGGTGTGTACACATGAATGTAATGCCCCGGGAGGCCAGGAAAGGACCTGAGATTCCCCCTGGGAGACTATGAGCTTCCTGATGTGGGCACTGGGACCTAAACTCCGGTCCTTTGCAAGAGTTTTAACCTCCAGCCCATGTATCCAGCCCTATCTTGGCCATTTTAAAAGAGTGCCATTGTCCAGTTTTGCAAGAGCTTTCCCTAAGCTGTCACCGTGTATTTCTCTGTAAGCTTTGTGATAATTGGATTTTTAAGAACCCACAATCATTGTCAATAGTGAGCTGTACTTGACAATGGCAGTTCAAGTCGCACAGCTGCCAATGAGGCTCTCCACCTGTCTGTAATCGCATCTCCCCTGTGTACCCACAGTGGATCCAGGGGTTATACTTTCTGTATCATTTCTCCTTGAGTGTATTCACGTAGTGAGTGAATTGTGTGACATGTGTGCTTTCGATATAACGAACTGGTGGGAAATTCGCCACTCAACCTTTCTAGCGCCCCCCCCCCGTAGTATGCTGTGTGGGTGCACTGTTTGCCTGCTACATCATAGTTATATTGAGAGTTGAGGGAAGGGGGTCATAGACCCCTCAAGGGGGAAATAATGCCTAAGGGTGGACATGATCGTCCCAGCCAAAATGAAATGTTTCAAGGAGTAAAGGTGTCACAGGGAAGGTGGAAATGGTCTCTTCTCTTCTTTTTCAGGCTGAGAAAGCGGACAGACGGCAAAGCTTTGCATCTCTAGCTTTACGTAAGCGCTACAGCTACTTGACTGAGCCTGGCCTGAGTGAGTCTCCTAACACATTCTCTAACCTATGTTGAATTTTTTAGAAGAAGAGACATTTTTTCTATACACTAAATTTTGATGTCACTTGGGAAATGGATAAACTGAAACAATTGCCCACAGAGTAAATTTCATAACCCTATTATGAAATTTAATGTTCCATACATCGCTGAAGACATAGATAAAACAGATACCCCGGGTCATAGCTGAAAATGATTTCTGTTCTTGAAGCTAGTCACTAATTTTTTTTTCGTAAACTGTTTTATTTTACTTTGGTAATTGTTAATATGCTCAGAGAGAAGTACCAGTGTTCCTTTAAGTCTGTGCTCAAAAGGGAAGGTGTGTATATTTGTGGTGGCACAGGCTAGGTCACTTTGTCATCTCAGTTCTCTTAATCGAGCTAGACAGTGACATAGTGCTTTGAGCTCTTTTCCCTTCGTGAGATTCATACTCTCTTCTGGGGTAGCACAGTCTATGGACTTCTTATCATCTCTTCTCTCTGCCTTCCATCAAGATCTTGATTCTAAGGCTATTCTTAGACTGGGCTGGTAAAGTCCTTGGTTCTAGTGGTTGAGTTTACTCGTAACTGGCTTGCAAGGTGGTTAAGTTTATTTGGTCATGTTCTGTCTTTCTCTCTCCGTTGACTACCTTTTCCTCCCTCGTGGTTGCGGTGTTCCCATCCCGTGGTCAGCATAGCCCTAGAGTTAGCTCTAACCCCAGAAGAAGCTGTGAGTAGAGAGTACAGTGCCCTGTTTGATCAACACTAGGTCCTGTAACCAATGGAGAGCGGTAGCTTAAAGAAAATTTAGATGAAAATTCTTTGTCATTGATTCCAAGTTTGGAGCTGTCATGGTAAGAGTGATAGTCTTGCTTGCCCCCACCTCTTCTGAGGTCTGTGGGTCAGCAAGCATACGACACACAAGCAGGGAACCACTCCACTACATAACCCAGTGCATCTGACACTAACTCTGTTAGAAAAGATTTTGTGTTCAGATTCCAAATGTAGAATGCAAGAGGAACATAAACAGCAGGCCTACCACGTTCTTGAACATTCCCTCAGACCTGATTTTCTTCCTCTAGCAGAAGAGTTAGAAGTCTCCTCCACAGCTCTATCCCTCAGGAACTGGAGGTCCAGAAGGAATTATTGTTGTGATAGAACAGGGAAGTGGGCCATGCCTGTGGCTATTTGTTTTTTCAGTCAAATTTATTTGGTGTAACCCTCTGTTGGTTTTCTTTTGAGACCCTCACTGAATAGTTGTTAGGATCCCTAAGGTAACGTACTTAGGCTTCAGACAGGCTTGTTGGAGAAACTACTTTAGGTCAGAGATGCTATGAGACAGGAGGATTTCCTTTACTGCGTCTCCAAGGTGTTAGTTGTCAGGACACCTGAAACCCTGTATACTTCCCCCATCCCTCTGCTCCTTTCCCTCCTGCCTGGGGTGTCGGTTGTTAACCACCCAGTGTCCAGAGTTGGCCGTGCTCACAAAGGATGTCGTGAAGTGGGTGTCACTAAAACAGAAAATGTACAGCCAAGTGATAATTTGGCAGCTCCTTTCAAAGTGAGAAATCAGAGATGCACTTCAAAAGACATTTTGTGAAGGGCTGGAGAGATGACTTGGTGATGAAGAGTGCTTAGTGCTCTTGCAGAGGACCCGAGTTCAGTTCCCAGTACTCGCATCAAACAGCTCATAATAGCCTGGAGCTGTAGCTCCAGGGGAATCCAGCATCCTCTTCTGGCCTCCACAGTACCTGCATTCATGTGCACAGATGCACACATACTAAAATCTTTCAAAAATATTTATTTTCTTTATTAAACCAAATAATAGAGGCCCTTTTCAGTTTCTGGTAGTTAAAAACAAAAAACTCTCAAACACACACACTGAGCCCAAATCACTGAATCGAAGGACTCACCCAGCCACGTGTCTACACAGTGTGGCCTTTTCTACAGGTTAAGCAGTAGGATGTTGGTACTAATGGCCAGACTGCGTCATGCCTGTGTGAGGTTGCCTTAGCTCCTCCACTTCAGTAAGGCTAATACATAGCACTAGAAAAGGGCATGTTCTAAATGTCTGCCTTTCAGTGCACACTAGGAATGGAATCTTCACCCTTGGGAGAGTAGCTGCTAACCCACTGGTAGACTGTAGCAGTGGCCTGGGCACAGCGCGAGGAGGAGCATAAACGATGGAGGTCCTCACGCCCTCTGCACATATCATTGTCACTGTAGACGGTTGCCTTTTTGGATCAAGACTGTACTCATCTCTGGTGTGGGACATTAGTTTGCCCTTGGCAGGCATTCCTACCCTGTGAGCAGCTGGCTCTGTTTGAGTTATGGAACTAGAGATGGCTAAGCTTGCGTGTGTGTACCCACCTCACGTGTAGGTTTCTTGCTTGTTTTGTGAAGAATGTTGGTATTGGACCCATCTTTCCTCATGGCTGTTGCAGTGTTTGGAAGTTACCAAGAATATGAGGAATATTCTGGAAAGGTACCAGAATCTGTACCTTTGCATTTGATAAACGTAGACGTTTGTACCTTATGCGGCTGTAGGTACTTGACATATGGGGTCTTCAAAATATATTTGTGCTTTTTGGATTTCCCCCACGATACCTTTTGAGAGTTAAAAGTAGACCAGATTATGGGGGAGGGGGGTCAAGATATAAATTACGTTCTCCTTATAATGAAGCAAGCTCTAGATATGGAGTCCCTTTCGTGGCAGATATATTTAATAATGTATCACAAAGTTCCTTAAAAATCTCAAAAGGTACCAAAGACTTCACCTCTCATGGAAAAAGTGTACTCTTCTTTCCAACTGTTCTTGAGAAAGTATTTTTGAACATTATATATACCATGCATAATCCTGCTTTGAAACTGTATTTCCTCATTGGCTTGTTGGCCACAATAAATCGCCGCATGATCAAATGTTTTCAGTTGCTTTGCTTGCTCTGGTAACCGTGAACCATATTTTCTGTTTCCCCCCCCCTTTGTATATGTGTATGTACACATGCATCTTAAAAATCATTTCATCTCACATTTTCTTTTCCCCCTCATCCGAAGGAATATACTGCATGGAAAAAGGATCGATGCAAACATTCCTCCTCTTTGATTTAAGTTTTCGGTTGACAGCTCTGACTCAGGCAATTTCTTGCTCTTATTGGCTTTTTTTTATGGGTGTGAACCATAACCAATCCTGCATGGGAGAAACAAGATTTAAAAATCCAGTGGCTTCAGAGTTTGCACTCCAGTTGCCTGTCTTTTACTAGTTATTTTGGACTCTGCATGATAAAGCTTGAGTGGTTTTTCTGAAAAGGAGAGCAAAAAAAAAAGAATTTCAACTACTGAATATGTGGATTCACATTTTGAAATGGTTCTAACTAGGTGCAATTTATGGTGGACAAGCTGTAGCAGAGGAAACATTCGAGAGTCTTAAGACACTTTCTGTGGTTGCGCAAAACAGACATATGTATGTACACAGGCAAAACAGAATGGCTGCTGCTATTTGTAACCCAGCACACAAGAAAGTCAATAGGAAGTAAGGAGGCCGTTTTCCATCGTGTTCGTCCTTGTCATTGTTGGTGCTGTGCCTGTGTTCCTCCGTCACATCGTTGGCCTCTATGGCTGCTGTGTGCTTTCCTTGTATACCATTCCCGCTCAGTCACCATCTTTGTTTTTTTAACTTCAGATTCTTCATGTCCATTCATGTTTATTTTTCCTCTTTTGCTCAAACCGTTCTTTTTTTGCCTCTCCCATCCCAAATCATGCAAACAACTGTACTTGCTTCTGCGATATTTCCAAGTTTACTGACCAATTTTTTTTTCTCTGGTCTCTTCTCTGTTTCTCAACCATTTTTGTTGGTTTTTATTTTGTGTTTGATTTTTCATTTTAAAATTTAAGAAACAGTTGAACGGAGTTCAGGAACAGCAAGATCCCTCCCCACCACTTGCTCATGCAAGCCATTCTTTTCTGCAAGACCATATCAGTCCTGGACCACAGCTCCAAGCACAGTACCCGGGCCGGCCAAGTCAGGCTTCGCCTCCTTATCCAGCTCTTCCTCTAACACACCATCAGCTTCTCCGTTAAAATCCATATGGTCTGTTTCGACTCCTTCTCCAATCAAATCCACACTAGGCGCATCAACGACATCTTCAGTCAAATCCATTAGTGATGTGGCATCTCCTATTAGATCTTTTCGGACAATGTCTTCACCAATAAAAACAGTGGTGTCACCATCTCCCTACAATATCCAGGTTGCCTCTGGTACCCTGGGGAGAGCTCCCACAGTCACCGAGGCCACACCCTTAAAAGGGCTGGCGCCCAACTCAACCTTTTCCTCTCGAACTTCTCCTGTGACGACCGCAGGGTCTCTTTTGGAGAGGTCATCCATTACTATGACACCCCCTGCCTCCCCCAAATCAAACATTACTATGTATTCCTCAAGCTTGCCATTTAAGTCCATTATCACATCCACAGCGCCACTGATCTCTTCCCCTTTAAAATCAGTGGTGTCTCCAACTAAGTTGGCAGCTGATGTCCTCTCATCAGCTAAAGCTACAATGGCATCATCTCTCTCCTCCCCCTTAAAGCAGATGTCTGGACACGCAGAGGTAGCGCTAGTCAATGGGTCCGTGTCTCCGCTGAAGTATCCTTCATCTTTAATTAACGGATGCAAAGCCACTGCCATGTTACAGGACAAAATTTCTACAGTCACAAACGCTGTGAGCTCGGTGGCGAGCACAGTCACTGACACGGTGGAGAAAGCACTCTCTACCACAGCAGCCACGCCCTTTTCCCCACTCAGGTCGTATGTCTCTGCAGCGCCCTCGGCTTTTCAGTCTCTGAGAACTTCCTCCGCAAGTGCACTCTACGCCTCCCTCGGGTCTTCAATCTCTGCTACTACCTCATCCGTAACGTCGTCAGTAATCACAGTGCCAGTATACTCGGTAGTCAATGTTTTGTCGGAACCAGCACTGAAGAAACTTCCAGACTCTAATTCGCTCACAAAATCGGCAGCGGCTCTGCTGTCACCCGTTAAAACACTGACTACGGAGACGCGTCCTCAACCCCACTTCACTCGAACTTCATCCCCCGTTAAGTCATCTCTGTTCCTCACGCCCTCTGCCCTTAAGCTGTCGGCGCCATCTTCTTTATCTTCCAGTCAGGAGATCTTAAAGGACGTGGCTGAAATGAAGGAGGACCTCATGAGAATGACCGCCATCCTGCAGACGGATGTGCCTGAGGAGAAGCCATTCCAACCCGACCTTCCGAAAGAAGGGAAGATAGATGACGAAGAGCCTTTCAAAATCGTCGAGAAAGTGAAGGAAGACTTGGTGAAAGTCAGTGAGATCCTCAAAAAGGATGTATGTGTCGACAGCAAAGGACCACCCAAATCCCCAAAGAGTGACAAAGGACATTCTCCAGAGGATGACTGGATAGAATTTAGTTCTGAGGAAATACAAGAAGCCAGGCAGGCTGCAGCCACCCACATCCCACCTCTGCCTGAGAAAGTGCACGGGAAGGCCAACTTGACTAGAGTCATTGACTACCTGACCAATGACATTGGGAGCAGTAGTTCACTGACCAACTTAAAGTACAAGTTTGAAGATGCCAAGAAGGACGGAGAGGAGAGACAGAAAAGGATTTTAAAGCCAGCCATGGCCTTGCAGGAGCATAAACTCAAAATGCCGCCAGCCTCCATGAGGCCTTCCACCTCCGAGAAGGAATTGTGCAAGATGGCTGACTCATTTTTTGGATCAGATGCCATCTTAGAATCTCCTGATGACTTTTCTCAACATGACCAAGATAAAAGTCCCTTGTCCGACAGTGGCTTTGAAACCAGGAGTGAGAAAACACCATCAGCCCCACAAAGTGCCGAAAGCACGGGCCCTAAGCCGCTTTTCCATGAAGTCCCCATCCCTCCCGTCATCACGGAGACAAGGACTGAAGTGGTCCATGTGATCAGGAGCTATGAACCCTCTACTGGGGAGATCCCCCAGTCCCAGCCAGAGGATCCCGTGTCTCCCAAACCTTCACCTACATTTATGGAGTTGGAGCCAAAGCCTACCACCTCTAGCATTAAGGAAAAAGTCAAAGCATTTCAAATGAAAGCCAGTAGCGAGGAAGAGGACCATAGTCGGGTTTTAAGTAAAGGCATGCGTGTCAAAGAAGAGACTCACATCACCACGACCACCAGAATGGTATATCACTCCCCTCCTGGCAGTGAATGTACCTCAGAAAGAATTGAGGAAACCATGTCAGTCCACGACATTATGAAAGCCTTTCAGTCCGGGCGAGACCCTTCCAAAGAGCTGGCAGGGCTGTTTGAACACAAGTCGGCCATGTCTCCAGATGTTCCCAAGTCTGCTGCTGAGATCTCAGCCCAGCACGCAGAGAAGGACAGCCAAATGAAACCCAAACTGGAGCGTATAATAGAAGTCCACATCGAAAAAGGTAACCAAGCCGAACCCACTGAAGTCATTATTAGAGAGACCAAAAAGCATCCAGAGAAGGAAGTATCTGTGTGTCAGAAAGACTTATCCCGGGGAAATATTAACTTAAAAGATTTTCTGCCAGAGAAACACCATGCTTTTCCTTGCCCCGAGGAGCAGGGTCCACAAGATGATGAAGAACTTGCAGCTGAAGAGTCCTTGCCTTCTTATCTGGAATCTTCCAGAGTAAATACTCCAGTGTCCCAAGAAGAAGATAGCCGCCCTAGTTCCGCACAGCTCCTGTCCGATGAGTCGTATAAAACACTGAAGCTTTTGAGTCAGCACTCCGTAGAATACCATGATGACGAGCTGTCAGACCTCAGAGGGGAGTCGTACAGGTTTGCTGAGAAAATGCTTCTGTCAGAGAAGCTAGATGTTTCTCACTCTGATACCGAGGAATCGGTGACAGACCCTGCAGGACCCCCTAGCTCAGAGTTACAGAGGTCTGATAAGCGCTCCAGAGATAAAGTAGCCACTGCCCCCCAAAAAGAAATCCTCTCCAAAATCTATAAAGATGTGTCTGAAAATGGGGTAGGGAGAGTGTCTAAAGACGAGCATTTTGATAAAATGACAGTGTTGCACTATGCGGGTAATGTCAGTGGTCCAAAACATGCCGTGTGGATGCACTTGTCCGAGGACAGACTAGACAGAGGTAGAGAGAAATTGATATATGAAGATAGGGTGGACAGGACCGTGAAGGAGGCCGAAGAGAAACTGACTGAGGTGTCACAGTTCTTTCGTGACAAAACCGAGAAACTAAACGATGAACTGCAGTCCCCGGAGAAAAAGCCACGCCCCCAAAATGGCAAAGAATACTCTTCCCAGAGTTCCACCAGCAGTAGTCCCGAGAAGGTGTTAACAGAGCTATTGGCATCCAATGACGAGTGGGTTAAGGCCAGGCAGCGTGGCCCAGATGGACGAGGGGTCCCTCAGGCTGAGGAAAGGAAGACACCTAGTGGCTCCAGCAGCCCAGAGAAGAGGGTCCCTTCCCAACAGAGTGAGGATGGCCAGCCTACAGAGGAAGACAAAAGAACTGTCAGTGCTCAGAGCCAAGGACCAGAAGGGCCCCAGTCTGGATTTCAGCTCAAGCAATCTAAACTCAGTTCCATTCGGTTAAAATTTGAACAAGGCACACGCACAAAAAGTAAGGACCCTTCTCAAGAAGAGAAAAACCTGGACGGCCCATCCCGAATCCCAATTAAGAAAACTCTAGAAAACAAGCTGCCCACACACCCAGGTTTTGCTAGAGAAAAACAGCAGAAGGCTGTAGACCCCTCCGAGGAGAGAGTGCCAGTGCAAAATGATGTCACAATATTCAAAACTGAGCATGCCAAAAGCAACGACATCGTTGTGCACGAATCTGGCTCCGATGATGCCAAAAGACACAGAACTGAGATGTCAAGTAAGGCGATGCCTGACTTCTTCCCCGAGCAGCAGGCTGAAAAAGACTCAGCCTGTCCTATGACATCAGACCTAGTGACCAAGGGACCTTGGGACAGAAAGGTCTTTAGAACGTGGGAAAGTTCTGGGGCCAATAACAATAAGGCTCAGAAAGAGAAACTTTCACATGTGCTTGTTCACGATACCAGAGAGAGTCATGCCGCTCGCCCGGGGGAGAGCGAGAATGCCGACCCAAGGAATGAATTTATGTGTGTGACTGAGAGAGAACACAAATTGTTAACAAATGGCTCTCTCTCAGAAATTAAGGAAATGAGTGTAAAATCTCCCTCCAAGAAAGTGTTATACAGGGAGTATATTGTTAAAGAAGGGGACCGTCCCGACGGCGCTCTCGACCATTCTCCCAGGAGAAGCGAGAGCTCAGTGGTCTCTCACATTCCCATCAGGGTCGCAGACCAGAGGAAGATGCCATCTTCTAACATGCCTGATGGGTTTTGTGAGCAGTCAACATTTCCAAAGCATGAACTCTCCCAAAAAGTGTCCCGGTCAAGTATGAGCAAAGAGATAGTTGAGAGCCAGCACTTTAATTCCATAGAGGATGAAAAAGTTACCTATTCCGAGATCAGCAAAGTTTCCAAACAGAGTTACATAGGCCTCTGCCCAGCTCTCGATGAAACTGAGACCTCTCCCACCAGATCTCCTGACTCGTTAGAGTTTAGCCCAGGAAAGGACTCTCCCTCTAGTGATGTGTTCGACCATGGTTCCATGGAGGGGTTGGAGAAGCTTGCTCCACTAGCCCAGACGGAGGGAGGGAAGGAGATCAAAACCTTACCTGTTTATGTTAGCTTCGTCCAAGTGGGGAAACAGTACGAGAAGGAGCTCCAGCAAGGAGGGGTTAAAAAAATCATAAGTCAGGAATGTAAGACAGTGCAGGAAGCAAGGGGAGCCTTCTATACAGCTAGACAGCAAAAGCAGCCTCCTTCTCCTCAGGGCAGTCCAGAAGATGATACTCTAGAGCAAGTGTCCTTTCTAGACAGCTCTGGGAAGAGCCCTTTGACCCCAGAAACCCCCAGCTCAGAGGAAGTGAGTTACGAGTTCACGTCTAAGACGCCAGACTCCTTCATAGCTTTTATACCAGGACAACCTAGCCCAATCCCTGAGGTTTCTGAGGAATCAGAGTCAGAGGAGCCCAAATCAGCCCCCCTAAAGCAGGTGACCATGGAACGGGAAACAGAGCGTGATATGAGCAAAGACTGTACCCCAAGACCCAAATGTAACCGAGTCGCCTACATTGAGTTCCCCCCTCCTCCCCCTCTGGATGCCGACCAGATGGAATCAGATAAGAAACATCAATATCTCCCTGCAAGGGAGGTTGACATGATCGAGGTCAACCTTCAGGATGAGGGTGACAAGTACCAGCTGGCTGAACCCGTCATCCGAGTGCAGCCCCCATCACCGGTCCCTCCCGGTGCCGAAGCCAGCGACTCCAGTGATGACGAGTCTATGTATCAACCAGCGCCGGTTAAAAAATACACCTTCAAGTTAAAGGAAGTTGATGAAGGACAGAAAGACATGGCCAAATCCAAAACGGCTGCCATGAAGGCTTCCAGCCAGAAAGAGGTGGAGACTAATGGGAGAGAGAATGAGTCTGGCCTTGACTCGCCTCAGAACGAAACGGCCCAGAATGGAAACAATGACCAGTCCATCACTGAGTGTTCCATCGCAACCACAGCTGAGTTTTCCCATGACACGGATGCCACCGAGATCGACTCTCTGGATGGCTATGACCTGCAAGATGAGGATGATGGCCTAACAGAGAGTGACTCTAAACTCCCCAGTCAAACCCTGGATACCAAGAAGGATGTCTGGACAGAGGGCATCCTGAAGCCGGCTGACCGCTCTTTCAGTCAGAGTAAACTGGAAGTTATTGAGGAGGAAGGAAAAGTGGGGCTGGATGAAGAGAAGCCATCATCTTCCAAAAGCTCTTCCTCTGACCGAACCCCAGAGAAGACCGATCCCAAGTCAGGGGCCCAATTTTTCACCCTGGAAGGGAGACATCCAGACAGATCTGTGTTTCCTGATACTTACTTCAGTTACAAAGTTGATGAAGAATTCGCCACTCCTTTTAAAACGGTAGCGACCAAAGGTCTAGATTTTGACCCTTGGCCCAATAACCGAGGGGACAATGAAGTTTTTGATGGTAAATCTCGGGAAGATGACACTAAGCCATTTGGCCTGGCGGTGGACGACCAATCTCCAGCAACCACCCCTGACACAACGCCAGCCAGAACACCAACCGATGAAAGTACCCCAACTAGTGAGCCTAACCCCTTCCCATTTCATGAAGGAAAAATGTTTGAGATGACCCGCAGTGGTGCAATTGACATGAGCAAGAGAGATTTTGTGGAAGAGAGGCTCCAATTTTTCCAGATTGGTGAGCATACTCCTGAAGGGAAGTCAGGGGCCCAGGGGGAAGGGGATAGCAGTATGGTCACTGACACCCCACAGCCACAGTCAGGGGACACCTCGGTAGACACCAATCTAGAAAGAGATGTAGAGGCACCTACAGTCGAACCCAACCCCAGCATCCCGATCAACGGAGAGTGTCAGGAAGGCCCAGCCTGTAGTGGCTCTCTGGAGAAGTCAGCCGCCGCTGCTAACACCTCAAAAGTTGACCCCAAGTCACGCACGCCTATAAAAATGGGAATTTCTGCATCTACCATGACCATGAAGAAAGAAGGCCCTGGAGAAGTGACAGATAAGCTAGAGGCTGTGGTGACCAATTGTCAGGGGTTAGAAAACGAAATCATGGCAGTAATCTCAAGTGCACCCGATAGCCAGGTGGGCGATAGACCCCAAGAGAAACACGATTTCCAAAAAGATAACTTCAATAACAACAATAACCTGGATTCTTCCACTGTGCAGACAGATAACACCACAAATCACGTAGTTCTGACAGGACGGGCTGCCCCCACTCGTACCACAGAGAAAGCTAATCCAGTGAAAGTCTCAGGGAAGAGTCCAGGCATCCAAGGACACTGCACCAGAGATTCGCGGAAGGAACCAATAGGGGCTAGGCGGAAATCCAAGCTTCCCATAAAGGCCACTGCACCGAAAGATGTCTTCCTGCCAAACCATAAGCCAGACAGTAAAGCAGGTAAACCGAGGCAGGTTGGTCCATCTGAAAAAAACAAAACCCTTCCTCCTTCTTCACGTGTAGATGTCAAGTCCCGAATTCCAGTCAAAAACACACACAGGGAGAACCTAGTTTCAGTCAGAAAAGCATGTGCCACACAAAAGCGAGGGCAGCCAGAAAAAGGCAAGGCCAAACTGCCTCCATCCAAGTTGCCAGTAAAGGTAAGATCCACCTGTGTCACCACCACCACCACC
>LOJH01000476.1:49446-61808 GCA_001685095.1 Ellobius talpinus | reverse complement strand
CCCACAGGGCAGGGAACCCTGACTGCTCTTAGGGCTGGAGAGGGAGGGGGAGGGGAATGGGGGGAGTAGCAGGGAAATGGGAGGTGGGGAGGCGGTGGAAATTTTTAATAAATAAATAAAAAGGTAGGAAAGAATAACAAATAGACAGACAGACAGATAGATAGAATGACATCTCTAGCATTTACAGATGCCCAAGTGTACAAAAGCATCTTCACACATACTATACATGCTGTGTGAAATGTTCTTGAAAGATTTGTCACTCATATAGCCAGGCAGGAAGTAAATACAGGGCCACCAGACTAAGAGAATTCTAGGAAGAGGAAAGGTAGAGATGCAGCCACCATCCAGTCACCGAGGAAGCAAGATGAGAATGCCTCACTAAGTAAGGTACCAAGCCATGTGGCTGAACGTAGATAAGAATTGTGGGTTAATTTAAGTTGTAAGGGCTAGTTAATAATAAGCCAGAGATAATATGCCAACCAGTTTATGATTAATATAAACCTCTGTGTATTTTTTGCAAATGAACAACTGCGGGACCGGGCAGGACAGAAACTTCTGTCAACATTTATACATTTATACACCACATGAACATAACCAAAATAACTAAAATGCAGTATTTGTGGGATTGTTGGGCTCCACGGGAAAATTCAGTGAATGCACAGCTGACAGAACAATAGGCAGATCCAGGGGAAGTGTATACATCCATGTCCACACAGAGCAACCTGTTTTGAAGAGCTGCTGGAACACTTGTCTTTTGGAAAAGTCACTCTCATATCTGTAAAAACCTTGTGAAGCTATGATTCTTCCCTTCAAAATGGGATTCATTCCCAAAACACCTCAGCAGTGTGACTTCTACACAGGCAACGGAGTGACCTTGGTCCATTTCCCCACACCATGAGGCTTTGGAGCAAGGGCATTGACCCTTTGTTCTAACAGTCAAATTTACCTAGAGTCAATACCATAAAATTACTAACAAACCACATAAAAATTTCTATAAAAGACAGGAAGGCAGCATGACCCACCTTTGCTAACAAACAAATCTGGGCGTCCCCAAAGCTGTTTACCACCAAAGAGATCAGATGAGGAGAATGAGGAATCCAGGATTCAGGGATGTTTAGTAACTTTATCTAATTGTTTGGAATTTCAGATACTTTCTTTTGAATGCTGGCTCTTTCCTGGGTCAGGTCACCCGTTCTAGAGTACTGCTTTGTCAGGTTCTACCTGTCCCTTTTTGTGATTTTGATATGCATATTATTATTGTCCTTGCCTATGAAATATTCCAACTATGTCTGTACAAACTAGAAACCTCATGGAGATCAGCCCTGACTCTTACTCTTCTTCTTCTCCTTGTTACTTCTATTCCTCCCCTTTATTCTCCTTCTTTCTTCTCCTTATTCTTTCCCTTACTCTTCTTCTTATTCTTCCTTTCCTCCATGCCATCTTCACTTCATTTTTCCCCTTGCATGAAAAATAAAAAAAAAACTCAGAGATAAAGTACTTGAGTTAATTTTCACCCTTAGGTCCTTGCCTGCCATAGAAATCTAATTCTGAGCACTGAGGGGTACTGAGGTTGGTACTCAAGGCCCCCAATATGGGATATTAAAAGGGGACTTTATCAACCCTTCCTTTCTCACATGGATGGCACTAAATATAGTAAGACTTGGGGTATATACATGTTCAATACTTTTTGTTTGGGAACATAGGCTTAAGAGTAAGTGATCTAAGTTTCAAATAAATGTCACTCAAGAACAGTATGATGACAAAACGTTTTAAGATACTTCATCAAAACTGTGGAAAGAAATCAAAAGAAAGGAAACAAATCCAGTCAACTTATCTCCTGTTCTGGACTCTAGATTTTAACAAACAGAAAAAGGAATTTCTGCTGGTTTGGAGCTTGTTTCTCAGGTATCCTATCCAACTCATATGGGTAAGCCAGGCAAGCTCCACACAGACAAAGAGGAGGGTCATTTGTGCTAGGCAATCAAATTATGCTAGATCTGGGGAAGTCCTGCTTCAGTATTGGAAGTGGGTGAATACAGGGTACAAAAGCCAGGAAAGGGGAACAATGTTTCATTTTTGATGATTCTTTCTAAATAATAGATTTTCCATAATTTCCATAATATAATTTCCATAGATTTTCTACTAGTCATCAATGAAAATAAGTTCTGTATCAGTTTCTATTAAAATATTGGTGAATAATGCTGTACACATTGCATATTATCTTCTATGCACACATAAATAGTTTATATGTGGTGTGTGTGTGTGATAGCGTGTGTGTGTGTTTGTGTGTGTGTGTGTGTGTGTGTGTGTGTGTTGAACTCCTTAGGGAGAAATTGTTTATTTTATCTTATAGATTACAGTCTATTATAGAAAGAAGCCAAGCCTGGAACATAAGGTAGAAAGCATGAAGAAATGCCAGTAACTGCCTTGCCCCCAGGCTCATTGTTCATCTATCTCTATTATGTAGCATAGGCCTACTTGCCTTGGGAGGTACTGCCCACAGAGGGCTTGGCCTTCTCACATCAATTAGTAATAAAGAAAATGCCCCACAGATATACCCACAGGGAAAACTGACAGATGCAATTCTTCAAATGATGCTTCTTTTTCCCTGGCATGTCATGTTGAAAACCAAGATTAGCATCATCGAAAAAAATAGTTTATTTGGATTCTTGAACCCAAAACATAATATGGCCACATAACAAACACATGTGAGAGAATCCTCATTATCAGAAGCCAAGGAAATGTCTCCTGTCACTAAAAGATCCATAAATGAAAACAAAATAGTAGATGGGTGAGGAGGATGATTTCCGATGTTTTGTGAGGTCATTTTGGAGATCTAAAGGATAGTGAGGATTAAGGTCAATGTATGAGGTGGAGAAAGGTAGAAAATCATATCGACCTGGAAACACTGCAGAAAAGCAAATGTGAAGATTCATTAGCTACTTATCTCAGATTCAGACCCCAGTGAGGATAATGCCTTGTTCTCCTGGCCCTTCCTTTGTCTGATCTTCCAGTGTAGAGTTCAGGATGGACATCAGAAAGAAATAGGATTAAGCCACAAAAGCCTGCAGCTTGCTCAGGGAATGAGGCAGCCTTTAGAGGAGCTGGGGCTTGTTTTGTGGTTGTGTTGCTTAGCTCTTGTGCCCTGCACTTGTCCAAGGCTTGTACTTTTCCTCGAAGGACTACTGCACATTTCCACTTTGGTATGAGGAGCTCTGGGGTTCTAATCATTCAGCATCTTGTCAATATTGAAGAATGCTTCTGAAGAGGATCTCTAGAACAGTGCTGATAATTTAACACGTTTGCACTAAGACAACGTGTTCCTTTGGTTGCCTTTCAGGAATTCCCAGGTCTCTGCTGTGCCATCTGTTCAAGACAAGGTGTAATCCTATGGCTCTGGGGTATTCAGAACTCCCTCTGCTTATTCTTGAATTAGAGCCCATCTGGATGCCAGCTCATGACTGTACTTCCTTTAGGTCCCAAAATAGGTTCAGGAAAAAGAGCAAAAAGCTAGGGTACAAAGAGCAACTCCATTGTCTTCTGCAGTGTTCATGGTGTAGTCTAATCCATTTTGCTATAGACACACAAAGGCTAACATTATTACTTCTGTGTTCTGTTTTTTCTGTGCTGTTAACAGTTCAAAGAAAGTACTTAAAAATTACAGATAATTTTTTTACAAAAAATTATGTTAGTCAAATGGTTCCAGGAAAATTAAAAAATAGAGACTGTGAGAACTATAAAATAATACAAGACAAGAGAAATGAAGGGATAAAACAGTAAAATATTGCTTCCCATACAACTGGTCTGCAATCCATCTCCAGAACTTGGGTTAAATAAATACCCAGGCATAGTGCCACACATAATTACCACAGTGGGGAAGAAGAAGCTAAGTATCCCTGGAGTTTGCTGGGCAGTCAGACTTTCATAATTAATAAATTCCAGGCAAGTTAGAAATCTATCTCAAAAACAAGTTGAGTGGTGTTTTGAAGGACCACGTCTAAGGTTAATTTCTAGCCTTCAAGTGCATCCACACACAGGTGCATGCTCAACTCTGCACATGTACATTCCCATACCTGTGTACACACACCTATAAAATATGCTAACTACTGGACTACAGAAGTGGCTGAATGAGTAAGGGCTCTTGCTAGCAAGCCTGATGACCTGCGATTGATCTTAGGGACCTACATGAGTGAAAGATCCAATACCCACATCCTGGCCTCTGACTTTAAATACATACTTGATATTTGTACACACCATGAACACAAACTAAACTAAAATGTGCATAGACTCATGCACACCCATGTACATAGGCACCACACACATGGATCTAAAGAGATAAAATAAAGTAAGAGAAAATGTCTTTAATAATCAACAACAAAGGATTTTGGCTGCTCATCAACCTGTAGCTAGCACACATCCCTGGTGACTCTACACTGGCTAGTGATAGGTATCATCAGGATGTGATACAAGGAAAGAAATCAAAAAATGGTTGAGTTGGACCCCAACACAAAATCCTGATTGACATGGACTGACTGATAGGCTTTTCAAATCTGATAACAAAACCCTCTTTCAATGAGTGACTCTTCCAAGAGTGTTTACCTATATGTGGCTCAGAGATAATGCCTGCCAATCATCTGGGCACTCAGAGGGTCTCTAGGAAACACAATCCTGTATTATCCAAGGGGACTTTTCTTTCAGTCTTTGGATAGGTTTAAGATACAAGTTTCTTGTGATGTATCTCTTTAAAATACCTTACCACCGGATCCACTTTGGAATGACTAATGATTTCTATTATAGGAACATTGCTAAGTACAGGGGTCCTCGGAGTATAAAAGAGGTAGTGGAGAAAAATGAGTGGAGTCCTGGCAATACCAAATAAGAAAGTCAGAGCAAGAAAGGCAAACACATGTCATCTCAGCATGTGGCAGAGAAAGACGGGGACATAACTCAATTTTAAAGTCTTTATAATTAGTTACAGGCCATCCAGGGTTTCACTGTGAGGTCCTGTCTCAAAACAAAACAAACAAACTAACAAAAAGGCACTGAATTTCCCCATTGTTATGGCTGAGTACTTCATTACACGGAGGCATTTCCCCACTTTTCATCTGGTAGATATCTGACATGTTTCTATTTTTGTGTGCTCTATGAATTGTGCTATAGAAGACATGGGATGTAGATGCGCTTGTGACAGTGGGATTTAATTTCTTTAATGTATGCACTCAGCGCTGCAGTTGCTGAATCATATGAAGGTGATATTTTACATTTTCCCACATTTCTATTGCTTTTCATAGTGGCTGTACTAATCACATTCCCATCACCAGTATATGGAGCCCCATCTCTCCATGCTCTTGTTAGCATGTTTGTGCTTTTATTATTAGTCATTTTAACAGGAGAAATGTAATATCTCGTTGTGCTTTTGACTTGCATTTCTCTAGAAATCACTGGTGCTGAAAATTTTCCTGGCTCAGAAAGACAAGTATGGCAGGACCCTGTTCATTCGTGGAATCAAAACACTGGATCTCAGAGAACTCAAGAGTAGAAGTTACCATAGACTGAATAATGTAGAAAAGGATGAATAAAGATTAGTTAGCAAGTACTGCATTACACTGGAACAGAAGAGGTAAGCTCTTCTATTTAAAATCAAGAGGATATAATAATCGACTATGTATTTTAAGAAAATCTTAGGAAGAATTTTGAATGATTATAGCTAAAAATTTAGGATTGTTTAAGAAAATTGATATGGTTACCCTGACTGGAATACAACATAATGAATAAATTTATTCAAATAGCCTATGGTACCTTAGAAATCTGTGCCATATGTGAAAATCAGAACATGGTTTTTCTTGGTCTGGGTACTTTCCTCAGTATAAGATTTTCCAGTTCAGTTACTTACTTACAAGGTTCATTATTTCATTTTCCTTACACCTAAATAGGATGCTACCACAAATATTGTAACATTTTCCTCATCTGTCACCAGTTGAAGGACAGTAAGGTGGTTTTATACTCCCAGATATAGTGAAAAGAACATCCTTTCTGCTCTCCACCATGACTTATCTTAGACAAATATCACAGATCCCTCACCATAGGTCACCTATTCCTCTTCTAAAAGGCCCTACCCTTTCATTCTGCTTTATTCTACTCCATCTGTCTTCCTTGCATGAATAAGACTCCTCCTTGATGGAACCTTCACTGCCTTGCTGGTCAATAGTCATGCTTTTGATTTCCAGGTAAACAAGATAGTGTGCCCATACCTCACATACATATCATATGTAGTGCTTTTTCCCCTACATACTTCCAGAACATGGACTATGTGTTACATGCTGCCTTCTGTGCTATTGGTCCAGATTCCACAACCTTTAAGATTATCCATATCCCATTTCCCTGGAATTTGCCCAAAGAAGAGACTCGGTGCAATTATCTGTATGTTCTCTCCACAGCTTCTGCCCACAGAATATTCTTAGTTAAATCTGTGAAGCAAAGGGAATACATTTTAGTGGTAAATATACCTTTTTTGTTTTGTTTTTTGAGACAGAGTTTCTCTGTAGCTTTGGATCCTCTCCTGGAACTAACTCTTGTAGACCAGGCTGACTTCAAACTCACAGAGATCTGCCTGCCTCTGCCTCCCAAGTGCTGGGATTAAAGGCCTGAACCACCACCACCGGCTATACCTATTTTATTTATGGATGAGTCTATTATGTAAAATTCATAGATTCATGGGTAAAGTAGTTACCTGTGAGGGAAAACAAAAGAAAAAGATATTCTCAGGGTGTAGCAATGACCCCTCTGGCCAGAGCATTGCTGTGAAGTTCATAAATGAGCTCTTAGGAACTATACAAATCTCCAGTTCTTCACTGACTCTGAAGTACCTGCAACTCCTCAAGAAAAGGGTAATTGTTTCTAATTCTGAGAGGAAAGCTACTGTATAGAGGCACGCTTTGGCTACCATTAGGAACTTCCCAGGGTCATTATCTTCCAGACTGAACGATGATCCTCTACTCTCAACAAATTTTGTTAGGTGAGAGTAAAATTTGGAGAGCCATGAGCTACCTAGGATATCTGGAGTGTCATTAGATATCATACCTTTCCATATTGGTGGCCTTGGTTGTGGAAGAACCTGATAAGCTTTGATGTGTATGTGTTTAATAAATGAATGAATAAAAGTAAAATGTGGTCTATAGTGATATTTTGTGTATGCTTTAACAAATAAAGCTTGCCTGAAGATAAGAGTGCAGAGCTAAGCCACTAGAGGCCAGGGAGTGGTGGCTCACACCTTTAATTCCCAGAACTTGGAAAACAGAGGCAGAGGGACCTTTGTTAGTTCAAGACCACCCTGGGCTACACAAGATTGAATTCGTCTAAAACAGAAATAAAGCTCATACAAAGGTGATCCCAGCACTTGGAATCACATGCTTTTAATCCAGCACACAGGAAGTGAAGACAGGAGTGGTATGACTGAGTGGAGAGAGGAATATAAGGCAGAAGAAGATAGGAACTCAAGGCAAGCCTTAATTGTGTGTGTGTGGGTATATGTGTGTGTGTGTGTGTGTGTGTGTATAAATTCACTACAGTGGTCCTAGATTTCTAAGCAGAAAATAATCATCAATCAACAGCATCTTTGACCTGTGTGTATCTTCTCCATTGGTGGGTATTTGTTGACGTCACACAGTGCAGCTCCAGAGTCATTGTGTCTGAATCCCTATAATGTTTACCAAAAGGGAAATCTTTACTCTCTTTCCTTAGAGCTCTTCTTCCTGGGCTAAAGCTGAGTAGGTAGAGATGGGCTGAGGACAAGAAACATCTTATGAGCATATATGTGGTATGTGTCCTAGCTTCTTTATTTCTACCCCTTAGAGATCCCTAATACTTTCAATATATCAAATATGTCTTTCTCCTCATGTGACCTCCAGGTATCTTTTGTTGTTTCTAAGAAGATATTTCCAAAATTATATTTCCCCTCAATTATATTTATAGAATTTATTCACAAAATTAATTGGAAAAAGACAGAGACCACAAACAAACAATAAAACCATTATATCCCATGCTCTCAGATGCTGCCCTCCTGTCAAATGCTTCTGTCTCATTCATAAGCATAGGCACATAAATAGTCACATAACTAGCCTGGAGTAAAATAAGGAAATATCTGCTGTATCATCTGTTGGTTCATTTCAAAGTCCAAACTGTTCTCCTTGACAATAATTCAGATCTGGCTCTGAAATGAAGTCTCTAAATTTTACCTCACATAAGATTGTGATTCCTGCCTACTTGATTTAGCCCACGGTCAGAATGCTCTTGAGATCTAGAATTTATCACTCCGGGTCTCTATTTCTCACACATGCTTTTATCACATACCTTCTTTGAATTCTTGGGTGAATGAGTGAATATTTTGGTACTCACATTCAGCCCAATTCAAGAAACCTGCTATTGACTGTGGGGTGCAAACCTGAAAAGCCTTGAGAAGTTGGAAGCCTCTCACTGTCTTCTTCAAAAACATCAGGAAGGTAGGATACTGGCTAAGAAAGAATAAGAAGGCTGAGGTGTGTGCTGCACACTTCATGGAACCCAGGCTGTATTGGCATAATAAAATACAAACATACTTATTAGACTTTAGGTGCCTAGAACATTTATTTCCACATAACATCTCTCAGAAAAACTTTCCTAAGATCATATGATCAAAGTATATCGGTTCCTGTGGCTGCTGTAGCAATCCTTAAGAACATAGACAGTTTTCTGAAAATAAAATGTGAGATCTCTCAACTCTGATAGCACAAATACTTCGCTGCAGCTTAACATGAAAATCAACTACCCAAGAATGGTTGTGGGACTGAGTGAGGTCCCTTATTGTGACACAGGACTTCATTCATTTTCCTGGATTTGTCAAAAAACAAGTTTTAAAATTCAGAAAATCCTAGGTATTATCTGCAAGACCCAGTGACGTGAATAGCTTCTAAGGAGCATGGTGTATCCATTAGTACCACTGTGGGTCACAGCTCATTAACTATGACTCTCTGTTAATTAAACTGTCAACGTAGACTAGGAAGGGTAACAGAGCTAAACAACCAGAGACATCTGTCAAGAATATTAACATTGGAATATTCCAGAAAAATGACAAATAAAGATGCAACTGTGGATGGGTATGTCAGACAGAAGGTATATGAGCTCTACCACCAAGAGAGATAAGGAATAAAACTGACCAATACTTTGTTATTTACCCATAATACACAAGGCCATTAAAACAAACATGTAAAAACTATACTCACTTGACTTTGAATATTTTTAATCAGACTTTAAGGGCCAGTGAGGAGGCTCGGTGACTAAAGGCCCTGGGTGTCAAGCCTGACAACTTGAGTTCAATCCACAGGACCCAAATGATAGAGGCAGAGAACCACTTCCCAAAAGTCGTCTTCTAACTTTGCACATTCATCATGGTATACTCACCTACACAAACACACACACACACACACACACACACGCATACAAGAGAACAATAGAGAATAACATTGTAAGTTAAATTTGTCCTTAAACAAGAATATTTTATTCCAATTAAAAATGATCCCTAATATTCCATTGTGTAAATATACCACAAAAACAAAAGCATCATGAAATTTGTAGGCAAATGAATTGAACTTGTAAAATATCATTCTAAGTGAGGAAATCTAGACCCAGAATAATAAATATAATACATATGTAGGAGGAAGGGCCTGGCTGCCAGGCTAGCTTAGCACCAAAATAACCCTCAGAAACTGTATTAATTAAATCACTGCTTGACCCATTAGCTCTAGTTTCTTATTGATTAATTTTTACATCTTAATTTAAGCCATTTCTATTAATCTATGTATTGCCACATAGCAATGGCATACCAGGTAAAATTCCTAGCAGCTGGGCTGTCTCTGGCAGCTCCATGGTGTTCCTCTCCCTCCACCTTCCTTCTCCCAGCATGCCATTTAGTTTTCCTTGCCTACCTAAGTTCTGCCCTTCAATAGGTCAAGGCAGTTTCTTTATTCATTAACAAATGAAAGCAACACATAGACAGAAGGACCTCCCACATCAGTACGTACTCACTTATAAGTGGATAATAACTATAAAGTATAAGATGATCATGTTACAGTTCACAGACCCAGAGAGGCTAAGTAACATGGCCTACGGAGGAGCTCAAGATCTTCCTGAGAATCATAAATAGACTATATTACATAGGTGAATGCCAGGAAGGTGAAGTTGGAAACATGAGGGATCAAATGGGATGGCAGGAATACTGGAGAAAACTACTAGAATTGTGGGGCACTTTAGGGATGGGGTGAAAATCCAATGCAACAGAAACTCCTTGGAATCTATTCAAGTGACCCTACCAAAGACTCCTGGTAATGAGGACATAGAGTCTGAACCAGTCATCTTCTATAACCAGGCAAGATCTCAAGTGGAGGGATTGGGACACAAACCCAGACCCAAAACCTTAGATCTAAGATACATCCTGCCTGTAGAGTGTTTTGGGATCAGAGCAAGCAGAATCTTCATCAAACAGACCATAGAGACTTCATCCAGCAACTGAGGGGAGCAGATGAAGAGTTCCTACAGCCAAACATTAAGCTGAGCCTGGGGAGTCCTACAGAGGAGAGGAGGAAAGATTAGAGGAACCAGAAGGGTCAGGGACACCATGAGAACAGGGCTCACAGAGTCAATTGACTGAGACTCATAGGGGCTTGCAGAGATCAGCGAGCCTGCAGGGGTTTAGTTTAGGTCTTCTACACGTAAGTTATCGATGAGAAGCTTGTTGTTCTTGTGGGACTCCCAACAGTTGGAGCTGGGGCTGACTCTCACTCCTTTGACACCTTGTGGGACTCTTTTCCTCTTACTGGATTGCCTGATCTCACCTCGATGTGAGGGTGTGTGCCTGACCTTGTTGTAGAATATTATGCTATGCTTGGTTGATGTCCCTGGGAAGACACAGAGTGGGAAAAGGGAGGTGGAGCTGGGAAGAGGGATGGAGGAGAAACTATCACCAGTAAGCAACATTTGATCCTTAATGATACTCTGCAATAATCATAGATTTGTGCCTAGCCCAGTTGCCGTCAGAGAGGCCTCCTATGGCAACTGACAGGAGCAGATGCAGAAACCCACAGCTAAACATTGAGCTCAAAGAGAGCAAAAAATGGAGATCTCCATCAGGTCTCTTCCCTCAGAGCTGAGGGAACCCCACAGAAGAGGGAGAGGAAAATTGTAGAAGCCAGAAAGGTCAAAGACACCAGGAGAATATAACTAACAGAATCTTAAAGGGGATTCAAGAAACTGAAACAGCAATCATAGAGCCTACAAGGGCCTACCCTAGATCCTCACTTAGCAAATATGTTATGGTTGTTAGATCAGTGTTCTTGTGGGACTCCTAACAGTTGGAGTAGAGGGTGTCTCTGACTCTTTCACCTGTCTGTGGGTCCCTTTTCCTCCTATTGGGTTGCCTTGCTCAGCCCTGATACTAGGGTTTGGGCCTAGTCTTTTTGGTTTATATATCTCAGAAACCTGCACTTTTCTGAAGGTAAAAAGAGGAAGCATGGATCTGGGGAGAGGGTATGAGTGTTGGGGCAACTGGGAGGAGTTGGGGGAGGTACAACTTGGTTTGGATGTATTGTAGGAGAGAAGAATTAAAAAAAATGAAGCCTGCATTACAAAGACCCTTAAAGGGAATTGTACTTCTCATGACACCCAACAGAGAAGACAATAAATACATTTTTAGCTTGTTTTATGTAACTGATTATGATTGCAGAAAAGGGAAGTCCAGTATCTCAGTGTTTTGCATTAATAGTCACTTTCTGGGTTATATATTCCAGTATATTATAGCATTTAGGGATTTTCTCACCTACCTTGTACAACCTCTAGAATTAAAGTGACTTAAAGAACAGATGAGAAGTCTTAAAATGCTTTGCTACAGTTTGGTATATTCTAAAGTAAATCTTTTAACTATTTGGAACACAAAACTTGTATACACTAAAGGTGATATCCATGACCTGTACTCAAATGGTGCACATTATGATCAAGAAGGGTGCCACATACTGAACACATCAAGACTATGGACAATGAGTTATCCTAACCACTATAATCCAGTAAAGTAAATATCCCAATGCAGAGCTGGACTTAAATATGTGTGTTTCTTCTTACATGTGGAGTTTTTGATGTTATAAGTTTAGCGGACATCTCGGTCTCCTTTTTCTTAATGACAAAGGCACATCTCTAAGATATTATCACCTAGAACAATGCATTCCAAGGCCAGAGAAGGTATTTATTCATTTGTTTATTTCCTTCCATTCTTTCTTCTTTCCCTCCTTCTTTTCTTCCCTCCTTCCTTCCTTTCCTCCTTCCTTCCTTCCTTCCTTCCT